>JBBDGP010002848.1:1095000-1365000 GCA_037952835.1 Lithobates septentrionalis
GCGTTTGATGGTACAGTGGCTGCGTTTGATGGGCAAACGCAGCCACTGTACCCATAAATTGCCACCACTGTGCCCATTAAACACAGCCACTGTACCATCAAACCCTGCCACTGTACCATCAAACGCAGCCACTGTACCCATCAATTGCCACCACTGTGCCCATTAAACACAGTCACTGTGCCCAAACGCTGCCAGTGTACCCATAAATTGCTGCCACTGTGCCCCATCAAACGCAGCCACTGTACCCATTAATTGCAGCCACTGTGCCCATTAAACGTTGCCACTGTACCATCAAACGCTGCCACTGTACCCATAAATTGCTGCCACTGTGCCCATTAAACGCTGCCACTGTGCCCATCAAACGCAGCCACTGTACCCATAAATTGCCACCACTGTGCCCATTAAACACGGCCACTGTGCCCATCAAACGCAGCCACTGTACCATCAAATGCAGCCACTGTACCCATAAATTGCCACCACTGTGCCCATCAAACGCAGCCACTGTGCCCATCAAACGCTGCCACTGTACCATCAAATGCAGCCACTGTACCCATCAATTGCCACCACTGTGCCCATTAAACACAGTCACTGTTCCCAAACGCTGCCAGTGTACCCATAAATTGCTGCCACTGTGCCCCATCAAACGCAGCCACTGTACCCATTAATTGCAGCCACTGTGCCCATTAAACGTTGCCACTGTACCATCAAACGCTGCCACTGTACCCATAAATTGCTGCCACTGTGCCCCATCAAACGCAGCCACTGTACCCATTAATTGCAGCCACTGTGCCCATTAAACGCTGCCACTGTACCATCAAACGCAGCCACTGCACCCATAAATTGCCACCACTGTGCCCATTAAACGCTGCCACTGTGCCCATCAAACGCAGCCACTGTACCCATAAATTGCCACCACTGTGCCCATTAAACACAGCCACTGTGCCCATCAAACGCAGCCACTGTACCATCAAATGCAGCCACTGTACCCATAAATTGCCGCCACTGTGCCCATCAAACGCAGCCACTGTGCCCATCAAACGCAGCCACTGTACCATCAAATGCAGCCAATGTACCCATAAATTGCCGCCACTGTGCCCATCAAACGCAGCCACTGTACCATCAAACGCAGCCACTGTACCCATAAATTGCCACCACTGTGCCCATTAAACACAGCCACTGTGCCCATCAAACGCAGCCACTGTACCATCAAACGCAGCCACTGTACCCATAAATTGCCGTCACTGTGCCCATCAAACGCAGCCACTGTGCCCATCAAACGCAGCCACTGTAACCATCAATTGCTGCCAGTTTGCCCCATCAATTGCCACCAGTTTGCCCATTAAATCCTGCCAGTGTCCCCCCCGCCCGGCACTTACCTGTCTCAGGTCAGCGCGTTGCTCCACGCTCCCTCCGATAGGCATCCAATCACAGCGCCTGTCGCTTCAGCCAATCAGGTGACAGGTAACCAGACCCAGTGCACCTGATTGGCTGAGAGGCGGGTCAGTGTTAGGGAAGCGATTTATTTGATTTCCTAACACAGCACTGTGTAAGCAGCGATCGCACAGCAGTGTGCCCGCTGTTTACCAATTTGGAAGCCTATTAGAGCTGACGGCTCTAATCAGGCACTTCTAAAAACACCCCTGCCGCTGTAATTCACATGCCCGATGCCCAACAAGGGTGCCGGACACCTGAATAGGGGGCGGCAGCAGTGACAATAGATAGATTCATGCAATGCATGAATCTGTCTATTGAAGATTGACGGGTGCAATGGACGCACTGCCACTGCCCAGTTGTATTTCCCCTGGGTGGGGAAATACCACCATGTTTTATATTATACATTCCTATACACTGTGTGCCCTATAACAAGGAGGTGGGCATTAAGGGACAGAGTGGTATGCAGGCAATTTGTTTTATTTTTTGTGTGCATTACTGGGCACTTTCACCCCCTTCCTTCCCAGGCCAATTTTCAGCTTTCAGCGCTGTCACACTTCCAATGACAATTGCGCGGTCATGCAACGCTGTTCACACAAATAGAGCTTTCTTTTGTTGGTATTTATTCACGACTCAGTTTTTTATTTTTTGCGATATAAGCGGAAAAAAAGAGCGGAAATTTGGAAAAAAAAAACAATATTTTCTTCTTTCTATTTTAAAAGAAATCCAATAAAATCTAATTTTGTCATAAATGTAAGCCAAAATGTATTCTACTACATGTCTTTGGTAAAAAAAATCCTGTTAAGTGTATAATAATTGGTTTGTGTGATCACGGACATATGTGTGCAGATGATCATTGGGACATATGATTTTACTGTTACATATGTGGGGGACAGGTTTTTTTTACTGTGTGGGGACATGTGTGTGGGGACAGTGTTTTGGGGACTTTGTGTGTTTACATTGTGTTGGGACATGTGTGGGGACAGTAGGCTGGTGATCAGTGTGTAAAAAGCTGTAAAAAACAGCTCATTCTCACTGATCACTGGCCGGCTGCAGAATTCCGCTCTCCTCTCCGACAACTTCCGTGTGAGGAGAGGAGAGCCAATTGCCTAGAAAACGGCTCTCTATTTACATCACATGATGGCTGTGATTCCACACAGCCGTCATGTGATCAGGAGTGCCAATCACAGAGCCCTATGTGCTTTTATATGTGTCTTATCTATATATAATGCACTCTTTAAAATGCATGGTTTTCCATTTTATGAACAAGAAAATAATGACGTTATGCTGTTGGGCTGGTATAATAATGCTATGGGGCTGGTATGACATTTTTTCCAGGGCTGGTTTTCATTCCCAGTCCGGCTCTGGCCCTAGTGTCACCAGAACAGAGCAGCCAGCAACAGTGTTCCGGATCACTGGCCACACCAGTTCCTGTGTCACCAGAGCCAGTACAGACAGAGACAGTGTTCTGAGTGCCATTGTAAGCCAGCAACAGTGTTCTGATCACTGGCACAACTTTACAGTATCACCAGAACCTTGTGAGCCAGCAACACTGTTCTGATTGCAAGCCACACTGGTGCTATGTCAGCAGTGCCACTGTAAGCCAGAACCAGTAACCTGATCACCAGCCACACTAGTACAGTTTCCTCTATTATCATTGTTAGCTGGAACCACTGTCCTGATCAAGAACCAAAACCAGTACTAACATCATCAGGTACTAGTACAGCCACTGTCAAAAACGTAAGTGGGGGTCCTTGTTTAATGCGCTTTTTTATGTATATATATATACATATTGGTAATACTATGTATTTATATGCATCATCTTTGCCTAATAAAACCCTGTTTGATGAAAAAAAAAAACGTAAGTGGGGAGGCCCTTTATGCTCTGAGTATGACTGATGAGAGCAGGGAGATGAGACCTCACAGTCAGATTAAGATTTGACATATAGGTCTGTGGAAAGCAGTCATTTATTAATGGCCATCTTTGATTCAGAGAATGAAGGGGTCCTTGCTAAAAGAGTCAAGTATACTATGTCACAAAGCACTAAAAATCTTACTGAATCACACCAGCAGTGCAGTACACCCTGGTGAAGTGGAAAGCATGAGTCATGGGGTGTTACGACACTAGCCACACAGAATTAGGGCCCATACTAGTGTTCCAGAGGCACTTTTAAATTCATTGTAGCTACCCTCTACTTAAGCAATGTCTGTCACCCTCATCTACAGCCAAACGGGGTATTGAGGTGCAGACAGAAAATGTTACACCTAATTAGCACTTTTAAATTCTTTGTGACTACTCTCTACTTCAGCAATGTCTGTCACCCCCATCTACAGACAAATTAGATATTCATCTGCAGACAGAAAATGTTACACATATTCAGTTTTTTATTTGTTTTCACTGAAGAATTATTCAATTTAATTGTGAAGCAATGTAACATGTAATGTTTCTGATTTTATGAACATTCTCTGCCTTAACCTTTAACATATGAATCATAAATGTAAATGAAAGTCTTTTTGGTTCACACACCCAATTTACCATATGACAATTACATTTTTCTGTTATGACCAGTGCTGACCAGTGCTCATATGTTTGAGGAAGTTTAGTAGAGAAATGCTTAACTACAGTAAAACCAAATTGCTTTTGTACTCCAATCAAATTATTGAGATGCCCAGGAAATCCTTGGCCTTGTAGCTCTTATCAGAGCAGGGGAATCTTCAAAAATACTAAAATAACAAAAAAGAGAGTGTGCACAGGCCTAGTGCAACATCACGTGTGAAAACTGTTAAACACTCACAAACAGATAAAACCACAAGCCTATTGTCTCATCTAAATCATGGGTCTTTTGACCTCTGAAGAAACTGCATGCTCAATAGAAAGACCCTTTTTGGGAACTGAAACAAATTGCAGTACATAGAGATCTGCTTATGCTTTTTGAAGGGCAAACCTTCCTCAGAGCTGTGGTGTCTGAGGTGTTGCACTAAACTGGTTCACTCATTCTTTGTTACGTTCTGGACATACAATAAAATAATAATTTTTAAATCTGGCAAGATGCATGCAGTGAGTGGGGAGCACATACATACTGTACATGGTAGATATCTTATTTGACATAAGGGATATGCACATTATAATATATCTTATGTGAGTAGGGGAACAATAGAGCCAGTTTTGATATGTAAAGCAATATTACACAGTCGGAAATTCCGATCATGTGTACACGGCATTAGAGGGATTTAATAACAGAGATACACAGGAGGCTTGTTTATAGTGATAGAGGGTAAGAGTAACCAATATATACAGAAAGGTTTTTGCGCTAACTTCAATGTGAGCACATAGGAGATTATTTTTGAGGGTGGATTTGTGATAATAACATACTACACTATACAGTTTTTTGTTCTTTTGGAGATTGTTATCTGGAAAAAGTAAGATCATCTCGCAAAAGGGAGGTTCCATCTTGTGAAAAGAGAAATCAAAGAAGCAAGAGATGTTGTTGGACTTGTATGCATGCTTTTTATTGGATGTAACCGACATTTATTTAGGTTTAAGCTGTAATACCGCATTGACTTTTCTGGGGATACAGTGGCCATTATGATTTCATCCCCTGCAGATTTTGTAAGTTTGCCCACTTATAAAGTAATTAAGGGTCTATCATTTTTATCATAGGTGTATTTTAACCACTTAACAACTGGCCCATAGCCGAATGATGGCTACAGGGCGGTTCGATAACTCTGGGAGGGCGTACAATGTAGTCCTCCCAGAATCGCGCCCCCTGGGGAGCGCACGCGGGAGCATCCGTGACTGTCGGGTCCAGAGGACCCGGCGCATCACGAATCACGGTAAATGGCAGCTGACAGCGGCCGTTTACTACGTGATCGCTCCGTCCAACGAACTGGCGTGATATCCGGTTCCTCTCTCCCCTCTCCGTCCAGTGTGAGCGGAGAGGGGAGAGATCGGATGCAGCAGCGCTGTGGGCTGGATGTGTAGTGCCCACAGCGCTGCTCTGTTACAATTGCAGCACTCATCCCAGCCATCCATCCATCCATCCATGCTCAGCCATCCCTCTATTACTCAGCCATCAATACTCATCCATCCATGCTCAGCCACCCCTCTATTACTCAGCTATCAATACTCATCTATCCATGCTCAGCCATCAATACTCATCCATACTCATCCATCCCACCATCCATACTCGGCCATCCCTCCATCCATACTCATCCATACTCGGCCATCCCACCATCCATACTCGGCCATCAATACTCATCCATCCCTCCATCCATACTCATCCATACTCGGCCATCAATACTCATCCATCCCTCCATCCATACTCGGCCATCCCGCCATCCATACTCAGCCATCCCTCCATCCATACTTGGCCATCCCGCCATCCATACTCAACCATCCATACTCATCCATCTCTCCATCCATACTCATCCATCCTGCCATCCATACTCATCCATCCATCCATCCATGCTCAGCCATCCATACTCAGCAATACTCATCCATTCATGCTCAGCCATCCCATCCACCCCCAGCCATACTCAGCTGTACCCAGCCATGCTCAGCCATACTCGGCGATACCCAGCCATACTCCGCTGTACTCAGCCTCTGTATGTGGCCAGGCTGTGGAAAAGTCTCACACATGTGGTATCTCCGTACTCAGGCGGAGTAGGAGAATCTATTTTGGAGTGTCATTTTTGGTATGTACATGCTATGTGTTAGAAATATTGTATGAATGGACAACTTTGTGTTAAAAAAAATGCGTTTTCATTTTCTTTCCACATTTTCCAAAAATTTGTAGAAAAAAAATAACATGTTCAAAAGACTCATTATGCCTCAAAGATTATACGTTGGGGTGTTTTCTTTCCAAAACGGGGTCATTTTTGGGGCTTTTCCATTGTCTTGGTGCTCCAGGGCCTTCAAAAGTGTTATGCCCCGTACACACGATCGGACATTCCGACAACAAAATCCATGGATTTTTTCCGACGGATGTTGGCTCAAACTTGTCTTACATACACACGGTCACACAAAGTTGTCGGAAAATCCGATCGTTCTGAACGCGGTGACGTAAAATACGTACGTCGGGTCTATAAACGGGGCAGTAGCCAATAGCTTTCGTCTCTTAATTTATTCTGAGCATGCGTGGCACTTTGTGCGTCGGATTTGTGTACACACGATCGGAATTTCCGACAACGGATTTTGTTGTCGGAAAATTTTATAGCCTGCTCTCAAACTTTGTGTGTCGGAAATTCCAATGGAAAATGTGTGATGGAGCCCACACACAGTCAGATTTTCTGACAACAACGTCCTATCACACATTTTCCGTCGGAAAATCCGACCGTGTGTACAGGGCATTAGAGGTAATCAAGAAATTAGATGTGTAATTTATGCTCCAGAATGCCTCAAGGTGCTTCCTGCATGTTGGGCCTCTGTATGTGGCCACACTGTGTAAAAGTCTCACACATGTGGTATCGCCATACTCAGGAGTAATAGCAGAATGTGTTTTGGGGTGTAATTTGTGGTATGCATATGCTGTGTGTGAGAAATAACCTGATAATATGAAAATTTTGTGAAAAAAAAAAATCTTGATTTTGCAAAGAATGGTGGGAAAAAATGACAACTTCAAAAAACTCACCATGCCTCTTACTAAATACCTTGGAATGTCTACTTTCGAAAAAAGGGTCATTTGGGGGGTATTTGTACTTTCCTGGCATGTTAGGGTCTCAAGAAATACGATATAAGGCTGTCAGTACTTCAGGTGTGATACATTTTCAGAGATTGGCACCATAGCTTGTGGACTCTTTAACTTTCACAAAGACCAAATAATATACACCGATTTGGGTTATTGTTACCAAAGATATGTAGCAGTATAAATTTTGGCCAAAATTTATGAAGAAAAATTACTAATTTGCAAAATTTTATAACAGAAACAAAGAAAAATGCATTTTTTTTACCGAATTTTCAGTCTTTTTTTTTTTTTTTTATACATAGCGCAAAAAATAAAAAAACCCAGAGGTGATTAAATACCACTAAAAGAAAGCTCTATTTATGGGAAAAGGACAAAAATTTCATATGGGTACAGTGTTGCATGACTGAGTAATTGCCATTCAAAATGTGAGAGCACCGAAAGCTGAAAATTGGTCTGGGCAGGAGGGGGGTTTAAGTGTCCAGTGGTCAAGTGGTTAAATGATAGAGAGAATTTCACCCAAAAATCCAGAAAAAGCCACCTGGACTGACTCTATCCTGTTTATTGACCATGTTTTTGCCTGCTGTGTTACCTCTTAAAAATTACCTTGAGGTGTTTTCTTTCCGAATTGTGGTCATTTTGTGGGTGTTTCTACTGTCCCCACACTCCACTGCCTCCGCAAATGTGATAGGTATCTGATAACACACATGTTCTCTGTTAGGAATATATTTGTAGTTGTTTCATTTTCTTTCTTGATTTTCCAGAAAAAACTTGGGGTAAAACAATGTGATCTTCAAAAAAAAACATCATGCCTCTTCATAAATATTTTGGATGACTGCATTGCAAAATATAGTCAATTGTGTATTGACAATTGTATATGTCAGTGTTTCTGCTGTCCTGGCATGTCAGGGACTGAAAACATGCAATAGGTAGACAGTCAAGTCTCATACATGTGGTATCCCCAAACTCAAAAGGGGTATACAAATATGTTTTAGGATGGAATTTTAAGCATGGCTATGCTGTGTGTGTGAGAAATAACTTGTTAAAATGTACTTTCTTCATTTTCCAAAAAACTGTAGCAAAAAGTTACAACCTCAAAAAACTCACTGTGCCTCTTACTAAATACCTTGGAGTGTCTACTTTTCAAAAAGGGGTAATTTTGGGTGTGTTGCACTGGCATTTTAGAGTCTCAAAAGTCTCAAAATCAGAACATCAGGGTTAATAAATTTCAAATATATACAGTATACCATAGTTCGTAGACTCTATAACTTTCACACAGTCTAAATAATATATGCATGTTTGATTTTTAAATAAACAATACTTTCGCGCCTGTGGTGCTTAGATGCTGAATACAGTAAGTGTGAAAAAACAAAAAAAAATAAAAAAAAACACACAAAACCTCAAAAAAATATCAAAAAAATATATACAAATACAAGCAGCTCCCCTTATTTTGAATGGAACAATCAAATAAGTAATGGTATGCAGTAGGGGGCGCTAGAGACCTGAAGAGATGTATGTATTTGCCAATAGGTACACACACTAGCTAAATCAACCGCAGTGAATTAAATAGTGCTAATTGTGCTATACTAAATTATATCAAATACAAATTGCAGTAATAAATAATAAATCAACAAAATTCTTAGTGCAAGTGAAAAAATTAAAATCGTGATGTATGATAGTCCCAATCCATTGCAAAAAACCGAGCAAAACAGTTGAAACCAACATCAAAGCAGACACATGGGTCTTCAAAAATGCAACAATTCTTGCGTTGATATATAGATTCCGTCACCCAAGAGGAAAAAACACCTGAAGGTAATAGATATCTGCTTACCAGATACCAATGACTTCTTTAACTAAAAAGAAAGTCATTAGTGCTTGTACAGGATTGTGCCTGTTCACATGAAGGCTGGAAGGCTGGATGGTGCTTTAGGCATAGATCCCTCCCGTCCCATTCATTCAGGATAGGAAATGTAAAAAACAAAAGGGAATCTTCATAGCGTAAAACCGTTTAATGTATAAAATTGGAGAACAATAAAATAGCCAATTGGCCTCTTACATTGATCGGTGCCTACCCGGCACTGGGACTGCTCGCATGTCAGGGTGAGTGGAGTCAGGAACCCTTCGCATCACATCGCACATGCGGCGTGCGTTCCACCCCGTGCGTCTAGCTAACCAGCTAATCCGGATGTAGGTGGGACGATTCTGGACATGTGACCACGTACCGCTCCGACGTACGTTTCGTTTGTGAACGTCTTCAGGGAAGCGTACATTGGTCACTAAGCATTAGTTTATATAGGGAATGAGGGCGGGTAAATTGGTGGACCTACTCCGCCTTTGTGTCAATAAAGTTTATTTGTTGAAGACTGTGCACAAACCAGCCAGGGAAAAAACTCCCCCTGGTGGTTATGTGTCATAGTGCTCCAGGTAAAGAGAAAAAATGCCTTAGTATTACATACCATATCTGTAGATCAATAAAATGGCAGAAAAAATAGGAGATGGTGTATTAAATATAAACAATTACTTTAGTAAGGTTAATTAACCTAATTCATTAGAAAAGACTAAAATTAGTCCCGTCATTCAGAGCAGTCTCAGTCTCGGTTTCACAATAGCTAATAAATGATAAGCACATTTAAACTATCTCCATTAAAACCACAATACTAAATTGTTTTGATTTGTTGAAAATCTTATACTATACCTATAATGTAAAAATGAAAAATGATAGAAAATGATAACCACATCACTAGTAACATCAAGACTCAAAAACTGCATACTGTTAACATTGTGATTAATCATTTGTTAAAAAACAATTAAGGTCTATGTCTATGTTCATCCCATACGGTTGCATACTTTGTAGCTTGTATAGCCAATATGTTTCATTTTTGGACACTGTCCTTTTCATATGAGTGCCCCTCCAGTCCCTTGTTACTTTATCAATCCCATAAAACGTGCATAGTGATGGGTCACTATTATGGTACATTTTGAAGTGTCTAGAGACACTATGGTTGGGGTAGCCATTTTTTATGTTAGCAAGATGTTCACTAATTCTTACTTTGAGTTGACGTGTGGTTCTGCCCACGTACTGTAAGGAACATGGACATTCCAATACATAAGTCACGTGGTCAGAATCACACGTAATCAGTGGTTTAATATCAAACTGTTGTTGGGTGACCACAGAATTAAATTGGGATTTCTTTTTCTTGGAGCCCGGTTTCCTTGTTATTTTGCATGCATTGCACCTAGTGCAGTAGTGGAATCCAGATCCATCCAGAAACGTGGATGGTTTCCTGGGTGGGTCCGGTACATTGGGGGCTAGTCGATTCCTGAGAGTAGGGGCCCTACGGTATATAAATTTTGGTTTCTTTGGTAAAGAGGACTGTAAATCTTTATCTTTTAGCAGAATTGGCCAGAATTTCTTAAAAATACCCTCCACTGTTCTATATTGTCGATGGAAGCCTGACAAAAATGCGCATTCATCTTTGTATTCTTTTTTTGGTTTAGGAACCAGCAAAGTTTGTCTGTCCATATTTGACACCTGAACTACCAGTTTCTCCAAAACTTGGGCTGGGTAGCCCTTTTCCAGGAATCTGGCAGTAAGGGTGTCTGCTTGTGAAAAAAAGTCATCGTCATTTTTACAATTGCGCCGTATGCGCATGTACTGCCCTTTGGGTACAGCTCCAATCCATTGCGGGTGGTGGCAACTGTGTATAGGGACATAGGCGTTACAGTCGGTTTCCTTAAAAAATGTTTTTGTACTTATAGTGGAACCCTGTTTGAAAAGTGTTAAATCCAAATAGTTTACTGTTGTTGGGTGAAGATCTGCTGTGAATCTAAGATTGTATTCATTATGATTCATACCATCCATAAATTCACCAAAACTTTCCTTAGTTCCCTCCCACAAAATAATATCATCATCTATGTACCTTTTGTACAACAGAAGTGATTTAGGTCTGTTACTAAAAATGGTTTCTGACTCCCATTTATTCAATGTGATATTCGCCACACTTGGTGCATAACGAGCTCCCATGGCAACTCCACCTATTTGGTTGTAATACTCATTCAGCGCCCAAAAATAGTTGTTCCCCATAGCCATAGATAGTCCTTCCAATAAAAATTTAATTTGTGATTGTTCTAAGGTAGACTTATTTATAAAGGCCCACCTCACTGCTTCCAACACATCTGTCTGCCGTAGGTTGGTATACAGTGACTCGATGTCTATTGTCACTAGTAAAGTTTGGTTAGTGACTACCACAGATTGTAGCAAGGTGATGAGCTCCCTGCTGTCTTTGAGATAGGATTGGCTCTGTGGGACGAGAGGCTGGAGGAAGGTGTCCAGATATTCCCCCACCCTCGAGTACAGAGAGCCAATCCCACTCACTATTGGGCGGCCTGGTGGGTTTTCCTTATTTTTATGTATTTTCGGCACAATATACAATACCGGAATTCTGGGTGTAGTCAGGTCAAGGTAATCTGCCGCATGTGCGATGTGATGCGAAGGGTTCCTGACTCCACTCACCCTGACATGCGAGCAGTCCCAGTGCCGGGTAGGCACCGATCAATGTAAGAGGCCAATTGGCTATTTTATTGTTCTCCAATTTTATACATTAAACGGTTTTACGCTATGAAGATTCCCTTTTGTTTTTTACATTTCCTATCCTGAATGAATGGGACAGGAGGGATCTATGCCTAAAGCACCATCCAGCCTTCCAGCCTTCATGTGAACAGGCACAATCCTGTACAAGCACTAATGACTTTCTTTTTAGTTAAAGAAGTCATTGGTATCTGGTAAGCAGATATCTATTACCTTCAGGTGTTTTTTCCTCTTGGGTGACGGAATCTATATATCAACGCAAGAATTGTTGCATTTTTGAAGACCCATGTGTCTGCTTTGATGTTGGTTTCAACTGTTTTGCTCGGTTTTTTGCAATGGATTGGGACTATCATACATCACGATTTTAATTTTTTCACTTGCACTAAGAATTTTGTTGATTTATTATTTATTACTGCAATTTGTATTTGATATAATTTAGTATAGCACAATTAGCACTATTTAATTCACTGCGGTTGATTTAGCTAGTGTGTGTACCTATTGGCAAATACATACATCTCTTCAGGTCTCTAGCGCCCCCTACTGCATACCATTACTTATTTGATTGTTCCATTCAAAATAAGGGGAGCTGCTTGTATTTGTATATATTTTTTTGATATTTTTTTGAGGTTTTGTGTGTTTTTTTTTTTTTGTTTTTTCACACTTACTGTATTCAGCATCTAAGCACCACAGGCGCGAAAGTATTGTTTATTTATCACTTCGGCTCAATTTATTTTGTTTTGAGTTTGTTCACTTTACGCAGCCATGGATATATTTAATTTTATGCAAACTAGAAAGTTTAATGTGGAAGAAATTTTCCACCAAACACCTAGTACCAGTGTGGATCTTGAGAAAGGATTCAAACAACTTAAATATGACACTGAAAAACAAATAAGGCTGTGGTGGGATATTGCATCCCTGGAGATGTATATAGGCAAAAATCTAACCCCCAGGAGTTTAAGATGGGATGTCAGCCCAAATGACGGGGTTGAGGATTTGAGACTACTTGATGAGTGGTACCAATTCTTCAACGCCTGTGAACAGAAATTAATGCAAATGATGGTTAGAAGGCGGGAAGCCAAAAAAGTTGTCCTGGAATCTAAAATCAAAGAACTCAGGACAACTATGGAACCATTCATGTCCTCTCAAGAATATACAGATAAGGCTAAGGAATTGAGTACCCATTTAGCTAAGTATGATGGGGAAATTAAGGATAAAAAACTTAAAAAATATTTTAGAGATATTAAGGACTACCAAGAAAATAAGGTATACAAATGGCAGGACAATTTACAAACAAGTCCTCCCCAGGACTCATTGGCAGAAAGGGAGATTGAAGTGCACAATACGGTAGCCAGTTTGGCACCAAATATGAAAAGGGATCTGGGTACACCCCAGAGGGCCCACAAAAAGGAGAGTTATAGTCAAAATAATACAATCAAGTCTCATCCCCATACTTACCCACCAGTTTACCAATCCCCCTATAGGGGACAAAATTACAACAGACCTGCCCCCACAGAATACAGACCCCCTGATTATGGCTATTATACCCATAATCGCAACCAATACCCCTATAGACCCCCTAGGGGACATCAAAGGGGTAATTTTAGGGGTAGACCAGGATACAATAGTTACCCACCACAAGGAGGGGGGGAATGGAGGGACTGGAAAGAGCCATACAGAATTCCAACCAACCCCCAACATGGCTATTCAGAACAAGCAGAAAGAGAGGAAGAAGGGGCAGAGGGCGAAAGAAAAAGGAAGAGAAACAGCTAAAATCCGGGCTATATAATTTAACTAATTTAGAGTTTTCTGAGTCAGAATTGGAAGTCTTATCACAGGGACTGAAATTTGCACCAAACAAAAATATAGACAAGTTCAACTTGTTTATAGACATTGAAAAATATATAAGAAAATTAAACATAAGGAAGCATTTTTCAGGCCATAAAACCAATCCCACTACTAAAGAGACTGAGGACCCATTTGTACATAGTACTCTGAAAAACAACTCTGTTTTCAACCCTAAGAAAGGTTCAAACCAATACATAGAAGTGTTTAGGAATATGGTCCAGGATGAGGTACGCCTAATAGAAACATCTAAACAACAAAATAACCAAAAAATATGGGAAGGCATTAAAAAATTGGAAGAAAACAAACAGATAGTGGTAAGACCCGCAGACAAGGGGGGAGGGTTGGTGATATTAACCAAAGAAAATTACAATATAGAACTGAGAAGATTACTGAGGGATACTACAACATATAAGTTACTTAAATCCAACCCTACCACAAAATTAAAAAAGGAACTAACAACATGGATCAGTAAAGGAATGAATAAAAAAATCTTAAACCAGAAGGAAGCAGATTACCTTGACCTGACTACACCCAGAATTCCGGTATTGTATATTGTGCCGAAAATACATAAAAATAAGGAAAACCCACCAGGCCGCCCAATAGTGAGTGGGATTGGCTCTCTGTACTCGAGGGTGGGGGAATATCTGGACACCTTCCTCCAGCCTCTCGTCCCACAGAGCCAATCCTATCTCAAAGACAGCAGGGAGCTCATCACCTTGCTACAATCTGTGGTAGTCACTAACCAAACTTTACTAGTGACAATAGACATCGAGTCACTGTATACCAACCTACGGCAGACAGATGTGTTGGAAGCAGTGAGGTGGGCCTTTATAAATAAGTCCACCTTAGAACAATCACAAATTAAATTTTTATTGGAAGGACTATCTATGGCTATGGGGAACAACTATTTTTGGGCGCTGAATGAGTATTACAACCAAATAGGTGGAGTTGCCATGGGAGCTCGTTATGCACCAAGTGTGGCGAATATCACATTGAATAAATGGGAGTCAGAAACCATTTTTAGTAACAGACCTAAATCACTTCTGTTGTACAAAAGGTACATAGATGATGTTATTATTTTGTGGGAGGGAACTAAGGAAAGTTTTGGTGAATTTATGGATGGTATGAATCATAATGAATACAATCTTAGATTCACAGCAGATCTTCACCCAACAACAGTAAACTATTTGGATTTAACACTTTTCAAACAGGGTTCCACTATAAGTACAAAAACATTTTTTAAGGAAACCGACCGTAACGCCTATGTCCCTATACACAGTTGCCACCACCCGCAATGGATTGGAGCTGTACCCAAAGGGCAGTACATGCGCATACGGCGCAATTGTAAAAATGACGATGACTTTTTTTCACAAGCAGACACCCTTACTGCCAGATTCCTGGAAAAGGGCTACCCAGCCCAAGTTTTGGAGAAACTGGTAGTTCAGGTGTCAAATATGGACAGACAAACTTTGCTGGTTCCTAAACCAAAAAAAGAATACAAAGATGAATGCGCATTTTTGTCAGGCTTCCATCGACAATATAGAACAGTGGAGGGTATTTTTAAGAAATTCTGGCCAATTCTGCTAAAAGATAAAGATTTACAGTCCTCTTTACCAAAGAAACCAAAATTTATATACCGTAGGGCCCCTACTCTCAGGAATCGACTAGCCCCCAATGTACCGGACCCACCCAGGAAACCATCCACGTTTCTGGATGGATCTGGATTCCACTACTGCACTAGGTGCAATGCATGCAAAATAACAATGAAACCGGGCTCCAAGAAAAAGAAATCCCAATTTAATTCTGTGGTCACCCAACAACAGTTTGATATTAAACCACTGATTACGTGTGATTCTGACCACGTGACTTATGTATTGGAATGTCCATGTTCCTTACAGTACGTGGGCAGAACCACACGTCAACTCAAAGTAAGAATTAGTGAACATCTTGCTAACATAAAAAATGGCTACCCCAACCATAGTGTCTCTAGACACTTCAAAATGTACCATAATAGTGACCCATCACTATGCACGTTTTATGGGATTGATAAAGTAACAAGGGACTGGAGGGGCACCCATATGAAAAGGACAGTGTCCAAAAATGAAACATATTGGCTATACAAGCTACAAAGTATGCAACCGTATGGGATGAACATAGACATAGACCTTAATTGTTTTTTAACAAATGATTAATCACAATGTTAACAGTATGCAGTTTTTGAGTCTTGATGTTACTGGTGATGTGGTTATCATTTTCTATCATTTTTCATTTTTACATTATAGGTACAGTATAAGATTTTCAACAAATCAAAACAATTTAGTATTGTGGTTTTAATGGAGATAGTTTAAATGTGCTTATCATTTATTAGCTATTGTGAAACCGAGACTGAGACTGCTCTGAATGACGGGACTAATTTTAGTCTTTTCTAATGAATTAGGTTAATTAACCTTACTAAAGTAATTGTTTATATTTAATACACCATCTCCTATTTTTTCTGCCATTTTATTGATCTACAGATATGGTATGTAATACTAAGGAATTTTTTCTCTTTACCTGGAGCACTATGACACATAACCACCAGGGGGAGTTTTTTCCCTGGCTGGTTTGTGCACAGTCTTCAACAAATAAACTTTATTGACACAAAGGCGGAGTAGGTCCACCAATTTACCCGCCTTCATTCCCTATATAAACTAATGCTTAGTGACCAATGTACGCTTCCCTGAAGACGTTCACAAACGAAACGTACGTCGGAGCGGTACGTGGTCACATGTCCAGAATCGTCCCACCTACATCCGGATTAGCTGGTTAGCTAGACGCACGGGGTGGAACGCACGCCGCATGTGCGATGTGATGCGAAGGGTTCCTGACTCCACTCACCCTGACATGCGAGCAGTCCCAGTGCCGGGTAGGCACCGATCAATGTAAGAGGCCAATTGGCTATTTTATTGTTCTCCAATTTTATACATTAAACGGTTTTACGCTATGAAGATTCCCTTTTGTTTTTTACATTTCCTATCCTGAATGAATGGGACGGGAGGGATCTATGCCTAAAGCACCATCCAGCCTTCCAGCCTTCATGTGAACAGGCACAATCCTGTACAAGCACTAATGACTTTCTTTTTAGTTAAAGAAGTCATTGGTATCTGGTAAGCAGATATCTATTACCTTCAGGTGTTTTTTCCTCTTGGGTGACGGAATCTATATATCAACGCAAGAATTGTTGCATTTTTGAAGACCCATGTGTCTGCTTTGATGTTGGTTTCAACTGTTTTGCTCGGTTTTTTGCAATGGATTGGGACTATCATACATCACGATTTTAATTTTTTCACTTGCACTAAGAATTTTGTTGATTTATTATTTATTACTGCAATTTGTATTTGATATAATTTAGTATAGCACAATTAGCACTATTTAATTCACTGCGGTTGATTTAGCTAGTGTGTGTACCTATTGGCAAATACATACATCTCTTCAGGTCTCTAGCGCCCCCTACTGCATACCATTACATGTTTGATTTTTAACTTAAGAAATGCAGCAGACTACATTTTGACCTAAATGTGTGAATTAACATTATTAACTGCTTGCCGACCAGCCGCCATCGGTATAAGGCGGCAGGTCGGCTCTCCTGCGCAAATCGTCGTAGCTGTATGACGGCTCGCGCAGGCATGCAGAAACTTGCCCATAGGTCAGGTGGACTCGATGTCCGCCGGCGACCCACAATCGCAGTATACAGAGGCAGAATGGGGATCTAACTTTGTAAACAAAGCGGGTCCTCATTCTGACAGGAGACATGACAGATCTACTGTTCCCAGTGATCGGGAACAGCTATCTCTGTCATGTCCCTGCCAGTCCATTCCCCCTACAGTTAGAACACGCTGAGGGAACACATTTAACCCCTTGATTGCCCCCTACTGTTAACCCCTTCCCTGCCAGTGTCATTTTTACATTGTTCAGTGCATTCTTATAACACTGATCAATGTAATAATGTCACTGGTCCCCAAAAAGTGTCATTTGGGGTCAGATTTGTCCACCGCAATGTCACAGTCCCACTAAAAATTGCAGATCGTGCCATTACCAGTAAAAATAATAAAAATAAATAAATAAAAGTCCCTAAATCTATCCCATAGTTTGTAGACGTGCTAAGTTTTGCACAAACCAATTAATATATGCCTATTGTGTTTTGTTTTTTTTTACCAAAAATATGTAGAAGAATATATATCTGCCTAAACTGATGAATACATTGTTTTTTTATTTATTTTTTTGGATATGTATTATAGCAAAAAGTAAAAAAAAAATTTGTTTTTTAAATTGTCGCTCTTTGTTGATAACGCAAAAAATAAAAACCACAGAGGTGATCAAATAACACCAAAAGAAATCTCTATTTGTGGGAAAAAAGGGACGTCAATTTTGTTTGGGTACAGCGTTGCATGACCGTGCAATTGTCAGTTAAAGGGACGCAGTGCTGTATCTCAAAAATGGCCTGGTCAATTAAGGGGGCAAATCCTTCCAGGGCTGAAGTGGTTAAACTACAGAAAACAGCTTTTTTTTTGTAGAAAATGTTCTGTCTTTTCCCTTTTATATAGTATAAAATAAAAAACCCACTGGTGATTGCATACCACCAAAAGAAAAGTTTTATCTGTCTAAAAAACATATGAAATTAATTTGGATACAGTGTTGCATGACTCACTGTCAGAAGCAGGTGTGATCAGAAATGTGTGGACTTCCACAGAGAAAATCAGGCACAAGTAAAATAATGTAATTCATAAAAAAAATAAGTGGATAACAAATATAAATGCACCTACAATATACAAGAACTGTATAAAAAAAAAGAGAGAACCTAATAAGTAGTGAGCACACAATGAACAACTGCCAAAACCAAGTATATACAGATAGCAGGATAAGCAAAGCGTAGTCGTATCAGAGCCAGGGTCATACATGGGAGATCAATCAGAGGGAGCTGGAAGCAAGCCAGGACAAGGAGAGGGTAAACAAGAGAAGGAACAAGCAGGCAGGTAAGGGATCAGGCTGCAGGGTCAGGGTTCAGGATCAGGATGCAGAGACGCAGGTCAGGAGCACATGCGACAAAACACCAAGGCATAGAGGAAAAGCATAAGCAAGGCTTAAATACACTTCCTGCTACAAACATCAGGTGATGCCTGATTACTATGAGCTTCTGGCTGCTGAGACACCTGCTGGTGGACCCTGGAACTGCAGCCTATAGGTCTGGGAGCCACATTACCACCAGCAGGTGAACCGTTTCCTGACAATAACTGTAATTGTCACAGTGCTTAAATTGTACGTAAACCCTCACCTTGTAAAATAACCCATTGAATTTAAAATAGAAGTGAAAGGCAAAACATTTGTTTCTAGATATAAAAAAAGATAAACACCTTTTCCCCTTTTTTATAAGTGATCACATAATCTCTGTTTTCAGCTACATAAGAGCTGGGGGAGGAGAAGCAGCAGAACACTGACCTTCCCAGTGAAAGGCTGGGCAGGACAAGTCTGATCATTGGAGTAGAGCAGGCTGAGATCCCAGCATAGCTGGAGAACTGACCACTGTGTGCTCCCCTGCCTGATGTGGTCAGTTTTTAATAGGAAAACAGAGAGACCGGCAGTAACGCCAAGGATTTCACACAAAGGAAGCAATACAAAGAGAACAGGATACTTTTATACAAGTACATGGTACAGCAGATATCAGAATTATGAAATGTCGGGGTAACATATCCTTTAAACCTGAAAAATGGCCTGGAATGAAAGGGGGTTTAACATGCCGGTCTTCAAGTGGTAAAAGATCTGTCTTTTTGAAGAGCAATGCTATATTTTAACTCTGTTATATCCCTTTCTGGTGTGACAGTGAGTCTTACAACCATTTTTTGAAAGTCAAAATTGTTACAGGAGATATATATACAGTGGGGCAAAAAAGTATTTAGTCAGCCACCAGTTGTGCAATTTCTCCCACTTAAAAAGATGAGAGAGGCCTGTAATTGTCATCATAGGTTTACCTCAACTATGAGAGACAAAATGTGGAAACAAATCCAGACAATCACATTGTCTGATTTTTGAAAGAATTTATTTTCAAATTATGGTGGAAAATAAGTATTTGCTCAATATCAAAAGTTCATCTCAATACTTTGTTATATATCCTTTGTTGGCAATGACAGAGGTCAAACGTTTTCTGTAAGTCTTCACAAGGTTGTCACACACTGTTGCTGGTATGTTGGCCCATTCCTCCATGCAGATCTCCTCTAGAGCAGTGATGTTTTGGGGCTGTCGCTGGGCAACACAGACTTTCAACTCCCGCCAAAGGTTTTCTATGGGGTTAAGATCTGGAGACTGGAGGGCGTGGCCGGATGTGAAGAGGAGAAGACGTGCTGAGGCTGAGCTCCGCTCTCACACTGATCCTGTCAGCTAATCCTTGCTCTAAGAACCCACTTTTTCGCTCCTATCCGGCATCCTGGGGTCCAAGAAGACTCACGGCACTAAGCGGACCGCTCCGCCGTCACCGGGTAAGACCCGTTCGTCTTCTGCGGCCTGTACACGCTCCTCTTCAGCCGCCATCTTGCCCACGAGGCCCCATACTCCTAACATGTCGGCCGGCACACAGACACAGCCTCAGACTCAAACCCTGTCTGAGTTATCAGCAGCCCAAGCAGCATCTCATGCGGAACTACTGGCGGCCATAAAATCTGGAAACGACTCGGTCATGGTCAAAATAGATCACCTGGTGACCGACGTCAGCCTGATAAGACATGATATGGACAAATTTAAGTCCCGGTTTGCGGAGGCGGAAGGCCGCATCTCTCAGCTTGAGGATGACACCAGAGCTGACTCCCGGGACCTTCGGGCATTGCAGTTACAGGTAAAAGCCCTGCAAGAGAAATCCATTGATACAGAAAATAGACTGAGGAGGAATAATATCCGGGTCATAGGCCTCCCTGAGCGTGCAGAGGGCTCCAAGCCAGCAGAGTTTGCAGAATCCTTCCTTCTGTCCCTGTTGAACATTCCTGCCATGCCTCCTACATATATTGTGGAAAGGGCACACAGGGTCCCCCCCACTCCCCCGGTTCCTGGAGCTCCCCCGAGACCCTTTCTCCTCAGACTTCTGAACTACAGAGACCGTGACAAGCTACTTGCAGCAGCCAGAGAACAACAAGAATTACGCTTCAACAACGCCAAAATAATGCTTTTTCCCGACTATTCCCCGGAGATACAGCAAAGACGAAGATCTTTTACAGAAGCAAGACGTCGCCTAAGAGAAAAGGGTTTGAAATTCAGTCTATTGTACCCTAGCAAGCTTCGTGTAACAGACGGGGAACGGGCACATTTTTTCCTGGATCCTGAGGCAGCACTTTCCTGGCTGGACAGTCGTGGCTAATTTGCAGCTTTGTATATACAGGTACTGAAACTTTGGGGAAGTTTTTTCACCTCTACAGGCTCAAGCTTTTTATTTTGTTTCTTCCCCCTTGTCTTCTACTTGTCATACTCCCATTCACATATTTTTCTTTTTTGTCTGTGTCACACTATTTGCTGCATGGCAAACTTATCCTTTCCAATTAACATATGCTGACACAGAATCGGAGTATAAAAGTACTGCCAGCAACCCCCTCAATTTTGTTTCTATTCTTTATATTTTTTATATTTTTATATTCTTCTGCCCCATTTGCCTTCTTCCATACAGTTTCAAGGCTCTAAGGAGCACCCCGCTTGAGACTATGAGCACTATATAGAGAGCAGGACGGCTCACCCCTGGTTGAGAGCACGACACTGTTAAAGTCTACAGGAGCCCTAAGATACAACAGCTTCACCACCCCTGCTATCCCCCCCACTTTGCTCCCCACTTGGGGGAGATCCCCTTTCTCATAAGCAGGTGATTAAGGTATCAACAATCACTCATAGGGACCCCACTCCATATAGCAAAAGGACACAGACTGGTCCCCAGTAAGGGGTGGAGTGGGTTAACAACGTGATATCCCCATATAGGGGCTTATCTTCAGTTGCTAGTTTGGTTTTTGGGTAAAACTTTTCCCATCTCTCCTCCCCGGGTTTTCCTTTTTGTTTTTTGTTTTTTCCTTTTCGGCGAGGAGATGGGAATTAGTAGGATAAGCACTCAGTGCTTGGGTTTATTGTGTTCAAATTTGTTATTTTTGATTACAGGTTGTACTAGGTTGCTGCAATGGTTAATCGCTACTGTTACACGATGGTATGGCTCAGTGATTCTGCTGTCTGTGAGTTGCCCCTTAACATGCCATATATACTCACCCACTTTGATACAGTTTTCTAAATTCACATGGTTACCTCCCTAACTGAGACGTTTACTGTCCTCTCCTGGAATGTCAGGGGTCTGAATTCCAAATTTAAACGAGCACTGTTGACCAGTTACCTGAAACTACACTCCCCCCATCTTATTCTTCTCCAAGAAACTCACCTCACAGGCAGCAAAATTCTGACCCTGAAAAAACCCTGGATACAGAGGTCCATACACGCCACTTACTCCTCATATGCCAGGGGGGTTTCAATTTTAATATCTAAGAAATTTCCATGTATAATTGAGGAGGTTTGCACGGACCCCCAGGGAAAATTTGCTATGGTGGTACTTACACACTGGTCTCAAAGATATATTATCATTAATATATATGTGCCCCCACCCTTTTCATCAGATATATTATATAAGACCCTAGAGAAGGCGGCTCCCTTTTGCCCTGGGAAACTATTAATAACTGGAGACTTTAATGCCATCATCTCCCCAGATCTGGACAGGCCTGTCCCTCCTAAAAATCACAATACCGATTTATCTACCTGGGCCCAAGCCATGGGACTAGAAGAGATATGGAGATGGAGGCACCCCGCTGTCCGGGCCTATTCATGTTTTTCAGCTTCCTATAAAACTGCCTCAAGAATTGATCTTGCATTCTCCAACCCCTCATTGTTGGCAGATGTAGTGGAGGCTACATACTTACCTAGTGGGTTATCAGACCATTGCCCGTTGGTTATAGAGCTTCGTTCTCCTACATACCGGGATGCGGCTCTATGGAGACTGGGAGCCCAGTGGATTTCCCACCCTGAGGTAGCAGACATCATTCCACCCAAACTGTCAGAATTTTGGGAACACAATGAGAAATCTTCATCCCCGCAAGTGGTGTGGGACGCTTTTAAGGCCTATACGAGAGGACAATACATATCCATAATAGCTAGTATCAAGAAACAGCAGGGCCAACAAACTCAGGCACTACAGCAGTCAGTAGTAGACCAGGCCGCGATATACAGCGCAGACCCCACACCGACCCAATTTGACTCGCTTAATGCTGCTCAACACTCTCTAAATCTACATCTGTCAGAGGTCACTAGGCTTGACATATACAAAGGGAGACAACGTTTTTTTGAGCAAGGGGACAAAAATGGGCGCTTCTTGGCCATGCTGGCACAACATGAACACCCCCTCACAGTGGTTTCTAGTCTGCGCTCCACAGATGGCGACACAGTGACTTCCCAATCTGGAATATTAGATATGTTCAAGGCCTTTTATGACAAGCTATACACCTCCACTCTCCCCTCCGATTTTCAACCTGAAACTTTGCAGGGTCTGTTGGATCCCCTGGCACTGGTTTGGTTATCGGACAGGGAGAGGGAATCGCTAGTCCAACCATTCATGGCATTGGAGGTTCTAAATGTCATCCGATCCTTTCCCACCGGCAAGGCTCCGGGACCGGATGGATTACCAATAGATTTTTACCGCACTCACAGTGAATTCTTGGCGCCCATATTAGCCCAACTATACACTGTTTGCTTGTCCAGGGGCGACCTGCCTCCATCTATGCACCAGGCCTACCTGACCTTAATACATAAAGCCCCCAAGGACCCAGAACAATGCACATCATATAGACCAATTGCCTTATTAAACAACGATCTCAAAATTCTAACCAAATTACTAGCCTCCCGCCTGTACCCCTTACTACACTCAGTGATAGACCCCGATCAGACAGGTTTCATGCCCAAGAGGTCCACGGATGTTAACCTTAGAAGACTCTTCACTAATATTCACGCTCAACATCTTAATTCTGGGACAAGGGCCATAGCCTTACTGGATATAGAAAAGGCCTTTGACACAGTTGAATGGCCCTTCTTATGGGAGACACTCCGTAGAATGGGCTTCCCACTAAAATTTATTTCATGGTTACAAATCATATACAAATGTCCCACTTCATCAATACGCTTGGGTTCTAGGTTGTCATCTCCCTTTAAGTTGTCCAGAGGAACTAGGCAGGGCTGCCCTCTCTCCCCGGCCCTATTCGCTATCGCTATTGAACCAATCGCAGAGGCCCTACGCACTTCGCCCCATATTAAGGGGCTCCGTATTGGCCTGCTGGAGGAGAGGGTAGCCCTGTACGCAGATGACATGGTCCTTTTTCTAGGTGATGCCGGCCCTTCATTACAGGGTGCTTTGTCAGTCCTAAACACGTTCTCGGAAGTTACAGGCCTCCGGGTCAACTGGTCCAAATCGACTTTATTCCCAATAGATCAGGCAGCTAAAACCACACCCCGTTACAATGGGTTGATACGTTCAAATACCTGGGAGTACAGGTCTCTGCCCAGGCCCAGGACTTCCTCAAACAAAACCTTGACCCAGTGGTGGTAGACATGAAAGTTAAACTTAAAGCATGGAGTAATCTGCCCCTATCAGTCTGGGGTAGAGTCAATCTCCTCAAGATGAAAATCATTCCCAAATTTACTTACCTTTTCCGCCACTCTCCGCAGTGGATTCCCAAATCATTTTTCACCAAACTGAACCAAAAATTCTCAGATTTTTTGTGGGGCCCCGCCCCGCCTAGATACAAACTGTCAACCTTAATGAGGCCAACGTCTCAGGGTGGCATGGCATTCCCAGACTGCCACAAATATTTTCTCGCCACCCAGCTAGTAACAGTGGTATGGTGGTTAAACCCTGATAAAACTAACGCAGCATCAACATTGGAAGCTATGGTAGTAGGCTCTTGGGAAACCCTCCAATTTCTGATATACAGAGGCCCACGCGCCACACACCCTCTAACCCCCTCCATGCTTACTACCCTGCGAGCTTGGCGCATGGGTCTAATTATAGGTAAACACAAACAATCAGAAATATCTCCTAATGCCCCTTTATGGCTAAACCCATATCTGTCACAATTTAACAAACTCACA
This sequence comes from Lithobates septentrionalis, assembly GCA_037952835.1. Lineage (NCBI taxonomy): Eukaryota > Metazoa > Chordata > Amphibia > Anura > Ranidae > Lithobates > Lithobates septentrionalis. Next base: position 1,119,724 of record JBBDGP010002848.1, read on the forward strand.
GACCCACGGGCATGGACCAAATATGGAATTAAATTGGTCTCACAAATTGTATCACAGTCTTCTCTGCTCACATTCCCCCAGCTCTCCTCACTATATAATTTACCGAAACACTATCAGTTCCGTTATTTCCAACTAGCACATGCATTCTCGGCCCAATTCCCACACTCTTCTTGTATCCTGATCCAATCCGAGCTGGAGAAGATGCTTAGGTCGGGTTGCGCTGAGAAACCTACCTCACGCATTTACGCACATCTGATCTTTGTATCTTTACCACCCCTGGACAAACTCTGGTCCCGTTGGCAGCGTGACATTCCGGTGCTAGACAATGATGACTGGGATGACGTCTGGGATTTCCCTTTCAGATCACTGGTTTCCATGCGAGACAAATTAGTACAATTCAAAATTGTACATCGGGCGTACTTTACCCCACACAGGCTACATATGATGAACCCTAACATTACCTCTGATTGTTGGAGGTGTGGAATCTCACCAGGAGACTTCTCACACATCTTCTGGCACTGTCCGGGGGCTCAGCAGTACTGGAAGGAGGTGCTTAGTGTAACAAATAAGGTCGCCTCCACTAACTTACCAATGTCAATGGAAATATGTATACTAGGATTAATAGAAAATGTTGTCCCACAAATAGCCAAACGCACTATGATTGGGCTTCTGTTATTCTATGCTAGAAAAAATATTGCAATGCAGTGGAAAAAACCTAACCCCCCTTCCGGTAAACAGTGGAAGGACCTGGTCAACAGTAGCCTTCCACTGTTCAAAGACACATATGCAAATAGAGGTTGCCCCTTGAAATTTGACAAGGTCTGGAGTAAATGGTTGAAAACAATGCAAATTGCACAGTGATACATTGCTCGAACAGGACCCAGGTTTTGCTGAATAAATAAAGATGCTTCTAATGTAGTCTTCACAATGACTATTTTAGGCCCCTGGCACCTATTGGACTCAAATGTATAACACTCCCGGAGGAGGACTGATTAATGAATGTCAACATGTGATATGTCTGGGAAATCTCACTGATAGCCACATTTATAATACTGTCGTGGTATAGATGACCTGTATGCAACCAAGTGTTTATGTACTGTTTGTTTAAAAATTGCAATAAAAAGAAATTTAAAAAAAAAAAAGATCTGGAGACTGGCTAGGCCACTCCAGGACCTTGGAATGTTTCTTACAAAGCCACTCCTTTGTTGCCTGGGTGGTGTGTTTGGGATCATTTTCATGCTGAAAGACCCAGCCAGGTTTCATCTTCAATGCCCTTGCTGATGGGAGGAGGTTTGCACTCAAAATCTCACAATACATGGCCCCATTCATTCTTTCATGTACACGGATCAGTCATCCTGTTCCCTTTGCAGAGAAACAGCCCCAAAGCATGATGTTGCCACCCCCATGCTTCACAGTAGGTATGGTGTTCTTTGGTTGCAACGCAGCATTCTCTCTCCTCCAAACACGACGAGTTGTGCTTCTACCAAACAGTTCTACTTTGGTTTCATCTGACCATACGACATTCTCCCAATCCTCTTCTGGATCATCCAAATGCTCTCTAGCAAACCTCAGACGGCCCGGACATGTACTGGCTTAAGCAGGGGACATGTCTGGCACTGCAGGATCTGAGTCCCTGGCGGCGTAGTGTGTTACTGATGGTAGCCTTTGTTACGTTGGTCCCAGCTCTCTGCAGGTCATTTACTAGGTCCCCCCATGTGGTTCTGGGATTTTTGCTCACCAATCTTGTGATCATTTTGACCCCACGGGGTGAGATCTTGCGTGGAGCCCCAGATCGAGGGAGATTATCAGTGGTCTTGTAAGTCTTCCATTTTCTAATTATTGCTCCCACAGTTGATTTCTTCACACCAAGCTGCTTGCCTATTGCAGATTCAGTCTTCACAGCCTGGTGCAGGTCTACAATTTTGTTTCTGGTGTCCTTCGACAGCTCTTTGGTCTTCACCATAGTGGAGTTTGGAGTGTGACTGTTTGAGGTTGTGGACATGTGTCTTTTATACTGATAACAAGTTCAAACAGGTGCCATTAATACAGGTGATGAGTGGGGGACAGAGGAGCCTCTTAAAGAAGAGGATACAGGTCTGTGAGAGCCAGAAATCTTGCTTGTTTGTAGGTGACCAAATACTTATTTTCCACCATAATTTGCAAATAAATTCTTTCAAAAATCAGACAATGTGATTGTCTGGATTTGTTTCCACATTTTGTCTCTCATAGTTGAGGTATACCTATGATGACAATTACAAACCTCTCTCATCTTTTTAAGTGGGAGAACTTGCACAATTGGTGGCTGACTAAATATTTTTTTGCCCCACTGTACATAAAACAATTTTTCAGAAATAAAAAACTAATAATTGGCATGTGCGTATGTATTCACCCCCTTTGTTATAAAGCTCATAAAAAAGCTCTGGTGCAACCAATTACCTTCAGAAGTCACATAATTAGTGAAATGATGTCCCCCCATGTGCAATCTAAGTGTCACCTGATCTGTCATTACATATACACACCTTTTTGAAAGGCCCCAGAGGCTGCACCACCTAAGCAAGAGGCACCACTAACCAAACTCTGTCAAGAAGACCAAGGAACTCTCCAAACAAATAAGGGACGATGTTGTTGAGAAGTACAAGTCAGGGTTAAATTAAAAAAATAGCCAAATCTTTGCTGATCCCTAGGAGCACCATCAAATCTATCATAACCAAATGGAAAGAACATGGCACAATAGCAAACTAGGCCAAGAGACGGCCGCACACAAAAACTCACGGACCGGGCAAGGAGGGCATTAATCAGAGAGGCTGCACAGAGACCTAAGGTAACCCTGGAGGAGCTGTAGAGTTCCACAGCAGAGACTGGAGTATCTGTACATAGGACGACAATAAGCCGTACGCTCCATAGAATTGGGCTTTATGGCAGAGTGGTCAGAAGAAAGCCATTACTTTCAGCAAAAAACGGAATGGCACATTTTGAGTTTGCAAAAAGGCATGTGGGAGACTCCCAAAATGTATGGAGGAAGGTGCTCTGGTCTGATGAGACTAAAATTTAACTTTTTAGCCATTAAATGAAATGCTGTCTGGCGCAAATCCAACACATCACATCACCCAAAGAACACCATCCCCACAGGGAAACATGGTGGTAGCAGCATCATGATGTGGGGATGTTTTTCAGCAGTCGGGACTGGGAAACTGGTCAGAGTTGAGGAGTTGAGGGAAAGATGGATGGTGGTAAATACAGGGATATTCTTGCGCAAAACCTGTACCACTTTGTGTGTGATTTGAGGCTAGGACGGAGGTTCACCTTCCAGAAGGACAAAAAACCCAAAGACACTGCTAAAGCAACACTTGAGTGGTTTAAGGGGAAACATGTAAATGTGTTGGAATGGCCTAGTTAAAACCCAGACCTCAATCCAATAGAAAATCTGTGGTCAGACTTAAAGCGGGGGTCCACCTAAACCGCCAAAAAAAAAAATATTAAAAGCCAGCAGCTACAAATACTGCAGCTGCTGACTTTTAATACATGGCCACTTACCTGTCCCAGGGTCCAACGATGTCGACAGGCGACGCCGAGAACCCGCTCAGTTCTTGGCAGCTGCCGCCGCCATCCTAGGTGAGGGAATCAGGAAGTGTAGCGTTGCGGCTTCACTTCCCGGTTCCCTACTGCACATGCGCGAGTCGCGCTGCGCTTCCTAACTGGTCCCCGCTGTCTCTGGGACCTGTGTGTGTCCCAGCAGACAGCGCGGTGGGGACGGGAAGAGGCATAGGTTCCCATGGGAGTCTATGCCGGAAGTGGGTGCAAATACCTGTCTTAGACAGGTATCTGCACCCCTTCCCCCCTGAAAGGTGCCAAATGTGACACCGGAGGGGGGGTTCCGAAAAGCGGAAGTTCCATTTTTGTGTGGAACTCCGCTTTAAAAGCCAAACCATCCAACTTGAATGAGCTGGAGTAGTTTTGCAAGGAGGAATGGGCAAAAATCCCAGTGGTAAGATGTGGCAAGCTCATAGAGACTTATCCAAAGCGACTTGGAGCTGTGATAGCCGCAAAAGGTGGCTCTACAAAGTATTGATTTTAGGGGAGTGAATAGTTATGCAGATTGACTTTTTCTGTTATTTTGTCCTATTTGTTGTTTGCTTCAAAGTTGTGGGCATGTTCTGCAAAATTATCCACTTGCTGACCAGCCACCGTCATTATATTGCAGCAGGTTGGCACGTTCCAACGAGCCGTCGAAGTTATACGTTTGCTCCTTTAAGTGGTATAGCAAGCGTGCGCACTGCACTGCGGTCGTGATGACCGCCGGCCACGAGTGATCATGGGCACGAGAGGCAGAACAGGGACGTGTGTGTGTAAACACACAAATCCCTTAAACGTGCTTAATGGGGAGCGTGCAGGTAGCAGCTAGATACTAGCATTGCTTTCCTCAGATGAGTGAGAGGTGTGGAGTGCAGACAGCAGTCCAATTCATGCAGCAATCCTATAATGGAGGGCAATGGCCCCTTACCTCACTATGCTGAGGTTACAGCATGAATCAATGTATATGATGTCTCCTATGGGGGTCAGTCCTGGGTATCAACCTGTCCTTCAATATGCCTCAGATCGTCCAATCCTGATATCTCCGGCACCGGTGAGAGGAGCTCTCCCCCCCCTCTCCGACACAGCCTGAGGCGGAGAACGGAGCCACACTTCCCCAGCACAGAAGGAAGAGGACAGGGCGGGGGGAGATGGAGCGCGCACACACACCGCGCCTGCGCACTATGAGATGTGACCAACGGGGGCGATCATCTCCCCCCGCCCTGTCCTCTTCCTTCTGTGCTGGGGAAGTGTGGCTCCGTTCTCCTGTCCAATACAGTCCCAACAGTGAAGCATGGTGGTGGCAGCATCATGCTGTGGGGGTGTTTTTCAGCTGCAGGGACAGGACGACTGGTTGCAATCGAGGGAAAGATGAATGCGGCCAAGTACAGGGATATCCCAGACAAAAACCTTCTCCAGAGTTCTCAGGACCTTAGACTGGGCCGAAGGTTTACCTTCCAACAAGACAATGACCCTAAGCACACAGCTAAAATAACGTGGCTTCACATCAACTCCGTGACTGTTCTTGAATGGCCCAGCCAGAGCCCTGACTTAAACCCAATTGAGCATCTCTGGAGAGACCTAAAAATGGCTGTCCACCAATGTTTACCATCCAACCTGACAGACCTGGAGAGGATCTGCAAGGAGGAATGGCAGAGGATCCCCAAATCCAGCTGTGAAAAACTTGTAGCATCTTTTCCAAAAAGACTCATGGCTGTATTAGATCAAAAGGGTGCTTCTACTAAATACTGAGCAAAGGGTCTGAATACTTAGGACCATGTGATATTTCAGTTTTTCTTTTTTAATAAATTTGCAAAAATGTCAACAATTCTTTGTTTTTCTGTCAATATGGGGTGCTGTGTGTTAATGAGGAAAAAAATGAACTTAAATGATTTTAGCAAATGGCTGCAATATAACAAAAAGTGGAAAATGTAAGGGGGTCTGAATACTTTCCGTCCCCACTGTATGTAGTTAGAAACACGTAGCAGGGAACACAGTTAACCCCTTGATCGCTCCCTAGTGTTAACTCCTTCCCTGCCAGTGACATTTTTACAGTAATCAGTGCATTTTTATAGCACTGATCGCTGCATAAATGCCAATGGTCCAATGTGTCTGCCATAATGTCACAGTCCCGATAAAAATCACAGATCGCCGCCAATACTAGTAAAATAATAATAATAAAAATGCTATAAATCTATCCCTTATTTTGTAGACGCTATAACTTTTGTGCAAACAAATCAATATACGTTTATTGCAATTTTTTTTTTAACCAAAAATATGTAGAATACATATAGGCCTAAACTGAGGAAATTTTTTTTTTTTTTTTTTTTTAATGGGGATATTTGTTATAGAAAAAGTAAAAAATACTGCACTTTTTTCAAAATTGACGCTCTTTTTTGTTTATAGAGCAAAAAATAAAAACCGAAATGGCGATCAAATACCACCAAAAGAAAGCTCTATTTGTTGGAAAAAAGGACGTCAATTTTATTTGGGTACAGCGTCGCACAACCGCGCAATTGTCAGTTAAAGCGACGTAGTGCCGAATCGCAAAAAACGGCCTGGTCATTCAGCAGCCAAATCTTCCAGGACTGAAGTGGTTAAAAATGTTTAAAATTTTAGAATTTTTCAAATCAGTTCAGATTATTTGGGTAACGGAGGTAACGTTGAGTATTTGAGTAGTTGAGTGGTTGGCACAATTATCAGTGCTAAATGGACACATTTTTCTTTGTATATGGTAGAACTGAACAAGACATAATTGTCCAAGCGGTACAGTTTCTCAATGGGTTCTTTTCTGTCACTCAGCAAAATACCTGGTCAAGACACCTTGTAAAGAAGTTGCTATTCTCTGATTCTTGGTTTTATGCTAGGAGCAGTGACATCAGTCACTAAATAAGTTTAAATTTCCCATCCCATATTAGTATAAACCTAAGATTAGCTTTTATCAGGGGATACAATTCTCACAGTTATAAAAACTTTGTAAAATATTTTTTTAATTATTAAACTATTCAGCAACAGTGATAGAAATATTCCTTCAAGAAGATATTAACACATTTATTGAAAGCTACCCTTGAGCTATTTCAAAAATAAAAAACAAAGCCCCGACCACAAAGAAAAAAAAAATACTATTCCAGCTACTTGCCCACTGATCTTCACTCTCTCAAAAAGCTAAGCTTGCTTCTGTCTTGTTGATTTTCAGCATCAAACACTTCCTGGAGTGTGAAATGCCTAGTCCCTCTCTGCATATCTGCAGGGCCTTACATCACTATAGGACACAGTAGTGACAGAGACTGGACGAAGGAACCATAGAGCACAGCCGTGTCAGCAGTGGGAGAGGTAAGTATTCATTTTTTCTTTGTAGGCAGATTTTTATTGGGTTTTAAAATACTGATGGTCACTTGATGAATGGACTAGTCACACCTAGATTAACATAAATTGGATTTGTGCCTTTATCAATTTTGTAGCTCTTTTTATAGTTTCTACTGTAAATTAACAATGACCAAGTTTATATTCATATGCTCTATGCAGCATACTATATAGTCATTGTATTTTTGTCAATACATGGTACTCCAATGGGTAACTCAATATTTTGGAAAATATGCACTGTAGTTTAAACGAATATTTGGCCAAATTACTGTGTCAAGCCAAAATAGCAGGGATGTAGCAGCTTCATTCTTAGGACAACAGCCAAGCATCTGGCATTTCCCACAGAGCTGAGAGAGGACAGATGAAAGTCCAGAGCAGCATTCAATGGAAGAAGCCTGGCAGAAGGTGGAACAGATGGGCAGGCAGTAAAAGAGGCAGATGGCTTGGCAAAACTTTTACAAGTCTGTACCATAAGAATGAACTACAGAGTTGAGTATATAAACAAAGTAAATACACATGCTAGGAGCTCTTCCTAAAATGTACAAAGCTTTTGTTTTTAAACTTGTAAGGCTGCCCTGTTATATGCCAGTGACCTAGTACAAAGTGATCAACTTAAAGAGGCGTGGGAAATGTGAATGTGGGTATTGTTGTGCACCATGTGGCTAAAACATAATGGAAGCATAGCTTTGTGAGCTCAGGTGCCAGATTGTGCTTCCCAGTGAGCACTGCCAATTACGTCTGTGTATGGCAGTGATCCACAATTACAGGGAACAGGTGCCTGAAGAACAGCATGATCAAATTCTCTGGATCACAGTAAACTGGTTGTAAACATTATGTATGGAATATAGGTTTCTTTGAAAACATAGCAATGCTTACAATAATTTCCCTGTTATAACTCCACATTATTAGCAAGCAATGACTACAGTATATTATGTGACTACAGAGAGATACAAATTATGTGAAGTATATAGTGATTAGCTTAATAAAATTATTTATTTCCCGAGAGGTATCATCCCAAACTGTACACAGACTAGAGATCCAGACAACAAATAATGGGACTTTAGATCAACCACCAAGAACAAATACTTGGAATAAATTGTCTTTATTTAACATATCAAGACATCCATTGTCCCTAAAACTTCATACATATATAGGTGAATTCATTAACTGCTTGCCGACCGCCGCCTGTACATTTATGTCGGCAGAATGGCACGGCTGCGCAAATGGGCATACCTGTACATCCCTTTGAATTTGCTGCTGTGCCATCGCGTGCGCGCCCGCAGCGAGCTCCGTGAGTAGGATCGTGGGTCCCGCGGACTCGATGTCCATTGGGATACCCGCGATCATCTCACGGAGAGGAAGAACGGGGAGATGCTAATGTAAACAAGCATCTCCCCATTCTGCCTAGTGACACTGTCACTGATCACAGCTCCCTGGCCACGACCCCTAACAGTTAGAATCACTCTCTAGGACACACTTAACCCCTGCCTAGCCAGCTAGTGGTTAACCCCTTCACTGCCAGTGTCATTTTTACAGTAATCAGTGCAATTTTATTGCACTGATCGCTGTAAAAATGACAATGGGCCCAAAAATGTGTCAAAATTGTCCGATGTGTCCTCCATAATGTCGCAGTGCCGATAAAAATCGCAGATCGCCGCCATTACTAGTAAAAAAAATTATTAATAAAAATGCCATAAAACTATCCCCTATTTTGTAGATGCTATAACTTTTGCGCAAATCAATCAATAAATGCTTATTGCAATTTTTTTTACCAAAAATATGTAGAAGAATATGTATCGGCCTAAACTGAGGAAAAAAATAGTTTTCAAAAATATTTTTTGGGGATATTTATTATAGCAAAAAATAATGTTTTTTTTTTTTTTCAAAATTGTCAAAACATGTTCATAACAAGGAATGCATTAAAACACTTCATAAAACAAAACAAAAGCAGAAAGCAAAACAAGACAAACGAGAATCAATAAACAAATATTACATTTATTGTAATCAAATGATGTATCTTCTTGGCTCATATTTCAGCACAAGTACAAATTTCTCTGTTTAAGCTGCACAAGGTACAGGTATACTCTGATTTACCGGCCCTCACTTTACGTACACTCGCAAGTACAAACATACCCGCGAGTGTACGTAAAGTGCCTCACAAGTACAAACATTCCCGCGCCATGCAGCTGCAGTATAAGGAACCAAAGCTCTGAGCATGTAGCCCTGTTCCAGTGTGCTCTTCCTGTATCCTGGCTGCCTCCCCACCTCCGGTGACATCACATCCGCTCGGTGGTTCTTCCAGCTTCCCTGTCAGCCACAGAATGCCATCCAGCCTCTCCACAGCACCAGTGTCCTCTGTGCACAGCGCAATGTCCGGGGAATGGATTGTAGCAGCCCCCCCTTGCATCAGATGAGCCTATTTACATGTGAGTGTTCCCCTGACACCCCCACTACAACCCCTGCCACCCACACTACAGCCCCTGACTCCCCCACTATAGCCTAGAAGTAAAAAAAAAAGGTATTGCTTCACTTTAAGTACATTTTCATTTTACATACATGCTCCGGTCCCATTGTGTACTTAAAAGTGGGGTATGCCTGTACTAAGGAAGCTGTGATTTCCGCTAAAAGCGTAGACCATGCATATTTTTTACCATCACGTTTTTGTATTGCCTGTAAATTATGTTTTTAATCAATTCACCTATATACAGGTGCATCTCATAAGATTTGAATATCATCAACATGTTCATTTGTTTCAGTAATTCAATTCAAAAAGTGAAACTCATATATTTTATATAGATGTGTTACACACAGAGTGATATATTTCAAGCATTTGTTTCCTTTCATTTTGATGATTATGGCTTACAGCTAGTGAAAACCCAAAATTCAGTATCTGAGAAAAGCAGAATATTACATACGACCAATAAAAAGAAAAAGTATTTTTAATATAGAAATGTTGGCTTACTGAAAAGTATGTCCATGTACAGTATAGTATGCACTCAGTACTTGGTCGGAGCTCCTTTAGCATTAATTACGGCATGGAGGCGATCAGCCTGTGGCACTGCTGAGGTGTTATGGATCTCAGGTTGCTTTGATAGCGGCCTTCAGCTTATCTGCATTGTTGGGTCTGGTGTCTCTCATCTTCCTCTTGACAAAACCACATAGAGGTCCAGTGTGAAGTTTCCACAGTAAGTGATGATTTGGGCAGCCATGCAGGGCCGCTGATAGGCCAGTACAACTGACCCTGTCGTACCAGGCCCTGGCTGCCTCGCAGACAGTCAGCGCAGAGTAAAAAAAAAAGGGCTTTCTAAATTACACCCCCGCTAAGCCGCACCTACTGGCTTGGGGGGGGGTGTATTATTGCTATTTTCCTGGCCCCTCTCTGATGATCTGTGCTGGTGGGAGTAAGGGAGTTTTTTCTCATTTTCGGGCGCATGCCCAGTGCATTCCATGCCGTGCTACATGTCCCGGCCACCTGCTGCGGCTGCCCATTTCTTTCCGTGGTGGAGTGATCTTCCTCCACTCAGGAGTAGTTGGCCCCAGAGATACGGAGAGCGAGAGGCTGTGAGGCAGCGGCAAGGCAGCTGACAGCGTCCAGGAGGAGAGGGGAAGCCAGAATTCATTGTGGCTGCTGCAGCACCCCTGTAGGTGGGTGAACAATATACATTGCACATTATGATGTCACCTTCTATAATACACAGGCAGCAGTCAGCAGGTTTTCTGTCACAGTGTTTTACATGACATGGTTGTTAGGTGCTGATTTTGTTAACTTATAAGTTAACAAGGGCACCCAACAGCCATGTCCTAGGGCACACTGTGACAGTGCCAGCCATGACAGAGCACCTGCTGCCTGTGTGTTATTATAATTCTGATGGTCTTAACCTGCCTGGGTTGTTGTCTGTTATAAAGCCTTCTTTCACACAGAGTGGAATCCGTGTGTACAGTGGGGGATCTGTCCGCTGATCCGATTTACATGTCATTATTTTATCAAGGTGGGGCCAGGGGAGGGGTTGAGGGTGGAGCTAAAGGGTGTCCCGTCAGGTAGGCTGTATGGGGCCCCCCATGATTTCTATCAGCAGCCCTGGAGCCATGTCATCTGCTGGTGTTGGTCCATTGTGTTTTATCAAGTCCAAAGTCAGAGCAGCCCTCTACCAGGAAATTCTAGAGCATTTCATGCTGCCCTCTGCTGACCAGTGTTATGGAGATGCTCATTTCATTTTCCAGCAGGACTTGGCACCTGACCACACTCCCAAAAGTACCAATAGCTGGTTTAATGATAATGGCATCACTGTGCTTGATTGGCCAGCAAATTCGCTTGACCGAAACCCCATAGAGAATCTATGGGATATTGTCAAGAGGAAGATGAGAGACACCAGACCCACCAATGCAGACGAGCTTATGGCCGCTATTAAAGCAACCTGGGCTTCCATAACACCTTAGCAGTGCCACAAGTTGATTGCCTCTATGTAACGCTGCATTTAACCGGTTCCCGACCGGCGCACGACGATGTACGTCGGCAGAATGGCACGGCTGGGCAAATGGGCGTACCTGTACGTCCATTTGAATTTCCCGCCGTGCCATTGCGTGCGCGCTGGCCGGGAGCTCCGTGAGTCGGGTCGCGGGTCCCGCGGACTCTATCGCCGCGGGGATACCCGCGATCGCCTCACGGAGAGGACCTGCCTAGTGACAAGTGTCACTGATCACGGCTCCCTGTCATCGGGAGCAGTGATCAGTCTAGTGACACATACAGCCCCTCCCCCCTACAGTTAGAAAACACTCCCCTATTACTGATTAACCCCTCCCCGCCCCCTTGTTTTGCATTTTTAATCACACTGATCGCTGTATAAATGTCCCAAAAATGTGTCAAAAATGTGTCAAAAATGTCTGACATGTCCGCCATAACGTCGCAGTCACAATAAAAATCGCTGATTGCCGCCATTACTAGTAAAAAAAAAATTATTAATAAAAATGCCATAAAACTATCCCCTATTTAGTAAACGCTATAACTTTTGCGCAAACCAATCAATAAATGCTTATTGCGATTTTTTTTTACCAAAAATATGTAGAAGAATACGTATCGGCCTAAACTGAGGAAAAAAATGTTTTTTTTATATATTTTTGGGGGATGTTTATTATAGCAAAATGTAAAAAATAATGCATTTTTTTCAAAATTGTCGCTCTTATTTTGTTTATAGCGCAAAAAATAAAAATCGCAGAGGTGATTAAATACCACCAAAAGAAAGCTTTATTTGTGGGAAAAAAAGGGCGTCAATTTTGTTTGGGAGCCACGTCACACAACCGCGCAATTGTCAGTTAAAGCGACGCAGTGCCGAATCGCAAAAAAACGCTCTGGTCAGGAAGGGGGTAAATTCTTCCGGGGCTGAAGCGGTTAAGCATTAATTCATGCAAAAGGAGCCCTGACCAAGTATTGAGTACATACTATAGTGGATTTGGACATACTTTTCAGTAAGCCAACATTTCTGTATTAAAAATTTAAAATGAATAGCACTATTAATGCACCAAATAATAAATAAAAAAAAATGACTCCAGTTTGTAAAGGATTATATTGGAGGTAATTAAGACCTATTCTAACTTGGTGTACAGAGGCAGCATTACCCGTTCTTGTATGCAGTGTAACAGAGCAGCATATTTGCCGCTGCTACCCTGTCCCTGTCACTGGTTGTCAAGGAGGCCGTCCGCTTTACAGCTTCCTAGTGACGCTGCAGTGGGCAGAGTCTGATGGGGAAGCTAAGATACTAGCTCCTCATCAGGTTTGCTCTTGCCTTGTAATTGACAGCAGTCAGTGGGTGGATTCTATAGCCAACAGCAGGCTGTCTATTGGCTAAAAAAAACACCCAATGCTTGCTGTCAATCACAAAAGGACTGGACCTGATGGGGAACTAGGGTCTGTGAATCCCCATCGGTCTCCCCCCCCCCCGGTACAAACTCACCGCTGCTGCACTGTCTCTGATAGGTGCAATTGCAGCGAGAATGCACAGTTGCGTTGAGGACATAGTGTCTGTATGGATGCTCTGGTCTCAGTGGGGTTGATTTACTAAGACTGGACAATGCAAAACCTGTGCAGCTCTGCATAGAGTTATTATTATATTAGCTTAATTGAACAAGCTGAAGTTAGAAGTTGATTGGCCACCATGCACAGCTGCACCTGCTTTTGCACTCTCCAGTTTTAGTAAATCAACTCGTGTGCCTCCACACTCAGCGCTCTAGATTCAACTATCACAGGAACAGAGACCACATTTGGCATGTCAGAATTCTAAAGTGTCTTAGATAATCTTTATGCGTACTTTGTTTGGAAATGTGTCTTGGTGAAGCTGAATTCAAGGTATGATTTCATTTGCATAGTTACATTGGTTTAGCTTGGATCAATGTAAGCATGCACATTCCTTATCTGGCCAATACCTGTGGAAGTGGAAAAACCACTGTAGTAGTCACTGCTACTAGAGTGATACTCACTATCTTCTGCTGAGTGGCTATCCTGCTGCATAGAAACTTTAGGAAATTGTTCACTTATCACAGGTACCATTCAGAGAACGCATTGCATTTTTCTCAGTGAATGCAAAGCGTTCTCTGATTGGATGGGGTGGAGAGGGAGGTGGTGACAACACAATCTCCAACTCATCCAATCAGAGAATGGTTTGCGAACGCTAGGAAAAATGCAAGGTATTCTCTAAATGGTGCCCTGTCGAGCGGGCAAATCCCTGTGGTTATTATGCAGCAGGCAGCTGCTTGGTATGGGACCCAGGAGACTGCAAGAATCACTGCGGTAGTGGTAGCTACTACAGTGATTCTCCGCTTTCATAGGAATCAACTAGATATGGAATATGTATACTTACATTGGTCCAAGCTGGAACGTTGTAATTATACAAAAAAAATAAAAATCTATACCTGAAATTCAGCTTTAAAAATTTACTAAACCTTTAAAACGTTATTTTAAATTATTTTCCAACAGCTACAGTCAGACTATGGCCTCTGACATAGTGAATAGAAAGCTGTTGTAGGGAAAGCTGACAAGATGCATAGGGAGAGATTGGGGTAATTTAGAACACTACTTTAATTCTGCTTGCAAGCTCTTTGGTCAATGACATCCCTTGCTGCCTTATTTTCCTAATATTGGGGACCAAAAGTTATTTTATTTTTTTGATAGATCTTGATTGGACATTTGCTGTGATGTCTATTTTTTTTAATGTATTTTCAGGGTATATTGTTTTTTTAATTTACATTGATAGGGCCGTTTTTTAAGTTAGACTGCTTTTTGCCTTCCCTGGTCTTCCCTTTAAAAAAGTGTGCTTTTGTTTCAGGGGTGATTCTTTTGTGTTTTTTTTTCTTTTAATTTTTATTTTATGTTGAGGGTCATTTTTGTAATTTGGGGCATTCAATTGTTACTGTCCAACTATTCTTTAAGCTGCCTCTTGTTACCAGCACACCCATTGCATTATTTGAAAAGAAAACTAAGTGCAAGAACAGTGTGCTCCTAAACCACCTTTTATTTTTATTTTTTTTACTCACCTTCAATGCACTCCCTATCCCTATAGATAAAATAAAAGTTAGGCATATACCAGTTAGGCCTATAATACATGATTAATATGGTTCTGCTGATGGACGATTTTAAACTGCTTGATCCTTTGCAGTATCTCAATTTTTGTAGTAAAGCCCCAGCTTGAGTACATTTTAGCCAATTCTCCCTCAATAAAAATGCCCTTCTACTGGCCAATTTTACATTGCGGTATCATTTGTGCTCTCTTAATTCATAATGAGAGTTTGCTAGAAATTGGCTAGCAGTAGGACAGTTTTGCATCAGCAACAACAAAGACAGCCACAGCAAACCCGTGCCCAATTTTTATCTGCCAGTTTAAGCAATTCTATTACCTATTGCTGATAAAGCTGTAGGTGTAGAATGCTGCAGTGTGGGCCAACAGAGAAAACAGATTCAAAAGCATAAAATTAAGTAGAACATTAACCACTTCCATACCAGGCACTTTCCTCCCTTCTTGCCCAGGACAATTTTTAGCTTTCAGCGCTGCCGCACTTTGAATGACAATTGCATGGTCATGCAACACTGTACCCAAACTAAATTTTTATAATTTTCTTCCCACAAATAGAGCTTTCTTTTGGTGGTATTTGATCACCTATGCGGTTTTTAAATTTTGCGCTATAAACAAAAAAAAAAACAGAGAATTTAAAAAAAAATTGATGGGCACTGATAGGCAGCACTGACAGCACTGATGGGCATTGATAGGTGGCACTGGATAGGCAGCACTGATGAGGAGCTACTGACAGGCATTACTGATGGGGCACTGATTGGCACTTTTTGGGGCACTGTTGTGGGCACTGACAGGCGTTTATTATGGGGACAGGCTGGCAGGTGTTGGGTACTGATTGTCAGCTGATAGGCACCTTTTGATGGGGGCTGTGCTGATAATCAATGTGCTGATCATCAGCACAGACCTCCCCTCTGACAGAGTAAGCTGCCGTTCGGCTTTCCCTGTTAGCGTGAACCGAGGAAAGCCTGGTTCACGCGATGATCAGCTGTGATTGGTCACAGCTGATCACGTGTTAAGAAGCCTCTGTCAGAGGCTTCATACCATGATCGGAGTTGCGGTGTGTCAGACTGACACACAGCACCTCCAATCGCCACGCTGCGCGCCGGCTGTGTTATCCTGATCACGTCATATTACGCCCGGTCAGGATATCACAACCACTTTGCCGCTGTCATTCTGGTATAGGGTGGGCGGCAAGTGGTTAAATGTCATCTGCAATGTAAAGGAACTAAAAACAACTGAAATGTAATAAATATCCAGCCATATTTAAGTTTCACAAAAGGAACATACACAGTTTCAGTGGAAATGTTATGCTATTGTCCATGTCAGCTGTTATACTAAAACAGATGGAAGGCCTAGAGAAGCAAACAATGAAACGGGTCATGTGACTCACCAACTGTCTCTTTCTAGAACACATTTCATTCATTCAACTTGTTTATACATCTATACAGAGATCTTTATTGATTCCAGTGCTACAACAAAACTCTTTCACTAAATGTAACTCGACTAAAAAAAACCCACCTTAAACCTCAAAATAATGGTTAATCACATATGGTATTTAAAGCATATCTCTACACAAAACCTTTTTGTTATTTTGGATAAAGTAAAAGGTTAGATCCTCTGTCAAGTTTTTCTTTCAGTTTGTGTCTCCAATAGGGAGATTCACCCCACAATTTGTATTGGTGACCACCGGCAGTGAGAATGAAAGTAAAAGTAAATTCAAAAATTCACAGTTAA
This sequence comes from Lithobates septentrionalis, assembly GCA_037952835.1. Classification (NCBI taxonomy): domain Eukaryota; kingdom Metazoa; phylum Chordata; class Amphibia; order Anura; family Ranidae; genus Lithobates; species Lithobates septentrionalis. Next base: position 1,135,950 of record JBBDGP010002848.1, read on the forward strand.
GAGGAAAATTTCCAGTGGGGACAACTGTTTCAGGGACAAGTGTTTAAGATGGGAATTCTCATTTTGGAAGAGTTTCTCTGACTTTCTGTTCCTTCTCTGGGACATAGTAATAAAGAGAGCAAAAAAAAAAAAAACTGGTAGTGTGAACCCTTCGCTACATGATGCAGCCTGTCACAAGCATTAGCACAGCAGTTCATAACATAGTTTTATTATCTACTGATCCTGCCAGCATATCTATTATTATTCCATTTTCCTGTGGACATACAGGCTTCAGGTGGGACTGATTAGAACTGAAATCCAGCTAACATTTTATAAGCAGTTACAACAAACATTTTTTTTTTCTTTTGCTAGACAGCCTGACCTGTTAAAGTAAGTAAAAAAAAGATAAACTGGCAGGGTCAACAGGTAAAAAAATTATGTTATGGCCCTTTATATTTTGTCTCAGCTCAAATTTAAGTTTAATGGAACTCTTTCATCCTAGCTCAGCTGCTGAGAAATAATTTTCATATACCTTTTGCTGGAATACAGAATGGTATTTTATGCAACAACTACATCAATATCAGTATTTAGTAGAGGTATATTCTTCAACCAGTAGATGGCAGTGTTTATACGTTTTGTAGCTGCATCTATGGTTGTACTCTATGTCTTTTCTCTATAATAAAGTTTCCTGTCTGCAGTTAAGCAGCAAAGCCCATGTGGACTGTGCACTGTTCTGTAGGGCTATATACAGAATTCCTAACAGGTTATGGGCCTAGGCATGGCCCAGACACCCACAGAAAAACTGAGTATGCAGTCATAGCCAGCTACCGCAAACAAGTGCATGATACAGCAACATAAAGGAGACTGCAACAAAATATAAAATAAAATGGCCATTAACACAGCTGCAACAATGCATTCATTTGCAAATCTGACAAACCAGAACTACCAGTATTGGAAATTCAGGATGAAAATTCTGCTAATAGAAGAAGGTATGTGGAAATGTATAAATTAAGTCAGGCCAGAACACCCTTCAGATGAGTGGATAGAGAAAGATGAGAAGGCTCAGAGCACAATCTCTTTTAGCTTAGAAGATGACCAAATCATACATATACACTCACCACTCACTTTATTAGGTACACCTTGCTAATACTAGGTTGGACCCCTTTTGCCTTCAACAATGTGTTGGACACATTCCTCAGAGATTTTGGTCTATATTGACATGATAGCATCACATAGTTGCTGCAGATTTTTTGGCTGCACATCCATGATGCAAAATTATCGTTCCACCACATCCCAAAGGTGCTCTATTGGATTGAGATTTGGTGACTGTGGTGTCAAGAAACCAGTCTGTGGTGATTTGAGCTTTGTGACATGGTGCATTATCCTGCTGGAAGTAGCCATCTGAAGATGGGTACACCGTAGTCATAAAGGGATGGACGTGGTCAGCAACAATAGTGGTGTAGTGGATAGCACTTTCGCCTAGCAGTAAGAAGGGTCGCTGGTTCGAATCCCAACCACAACACTACCTGCCTGGAGTTTGCATGGTCTCCCTGTGCGGGTTTCCTCCGGGTACTCCGGTTTCCTCCCACAATCCAAAGACGCGCTGGTAGGTTAATTGGATCCGATCTAAATTGTCCCTAGTATGTATGAATGTGAGTTAGGGACCTTAGATTGTAAGCTCCTTGAGGGTAGGGACTGATGTGAATGTACAATGTATATGTAAAGCGCTGCATAAATTGACAGCGCTATATAAATACCTGAAATAAATAAATAAATAAAATAATCAGGTAGGCTGTGGCGTTTAAACGATGCTCAATTGGTACTAAGGGGCCCACACTGTTACACCACTACCACCAGCCTGAACCATTGATACAAGGCAGGGTGGATGCATACTTTCATGTTGTTTACGGCAAATTCTGACCCTACCATATGAATGTTGCAGCTGAAATCGAGACTCATGTGTCCAAGCAACGTTTTTCCAATCATCTATTGTCCAATTTTGGTGAGCCTGTGAAAATTCTAGCCTCAGTTTCCTGTTCTTAGCTGACAGGAATGGCACCCGGTGTGGTCTTCTGCTGCTGTAGCCCATCTGCTTCAAAGTTCGATGTGTTCGTCTGGCACCAACAACTATGCCATGTTCAACGTCACTTAAATCCCCTTTGTTCCCCATTCTGATGCTCCGTTTGAACTTCAGCAAGTTGTCTTCACCACGTCTAGATGCTTAAATGCATTGAGTTGATGCCATGTGGATAGCTGATTAGCAATTTGTGTTACCCAGCAATTGAACAGGTGAACCTAATAAAGTAACCGGTGAGTGTATGTAAGTGCGGAACTGCTAAAGAAATGTAGGAAGGATTACAATAGGTGCATGAAAGAGCTAATCTTAGCAATAAACTGGATTTTATTAGAAAGCTATACTAAACCAAGCTGATAAAAGGCCAGGATATGCAGGATTACATAAGGCACACCTTGGAAATGGTTGAATGCCTAAGAGGCAAAGGAGAAGAAATAAATGTCGCAGCACTTTTACTCAGTGGCTTACCAGAAAGATATGATACAGCACTTGATGCACGTCCAGATGATGAATTGATATTGGGATGTGTTAAGGGCAAGCTTGTGGATGAATAGAAGCATAAAACAAAGCATTAACCACTTGCCAACAGCATAACGGTGGCAAAGTGGCTCTCCTAGTACGTGATCCAGCACTTCCAGGTAGGGGGCGCATGCCGCAGGCACGCAGCTTGTGCTGTGATTAGTCACAGGCACAGCACAAGTCCATCAGCAGGTGCCGGCCAATGGGTGACCACCGACACCCGCTGATCGCCGAGGAAAAAGACGGAACACTGTATGCCTATGTAAACAAGGCAGAGCTCTGTCCTGTTAGTGGGAATGTCCTGGAATTTGTTTCCCTGCGAAGCAGGGAATAAAATTCAGCACATCCTTTGATAAAAGTGCCACATAGTAAATACAAAAACACTGGTTAGGCACACATTGAATCCTTTATCCACCCTAGATGTCTAATACCTTCCCAGCTATTGTCATTAGTACAGTGACCGTGTATTTTTTTTAGCACTGATCACTGTATTAGTGTCACTGGCTCCCCAAAAGTGTCAGATTGTCTGCCACAATATCGCTGTCCCGCTACATGTAGCTGATCGCTGCCATTACCAATATAAAATAAATACATAAAAATTCCATAAAAATATCCCATAGTTTGTAGACGCCATAACTTTTGCGCAAACCAATCAATATACGCTTATTGAGATTTTTTTTACCAAAAATATGTAGCAGAATACATATTTGCCTAAATTTATGAAGAAAATCGTTTTTTTTTTTTTTATGGATATGTTTTTTAGCAGAAAGTGAAAATATTGTTGTTTTTTTTTCAAAATTTACATTTTTTTTTTGTTTGGTTTGTTTATAGCACAAAACATAAAAATCTCAGCGGTGATCAAATACCACCGAAAGAAAGCTCTATTTGTGGGAAAAAAGGGACATAAATTTAATTTATGTACAGCATTGCATGACTGCACAATTGTCAGTTAAAGCAATGAATGGCCTAGTCATGAAGGGGGGGTAAATCTTCCAGAGGGCAAGTGGTTAATAGTGACAGTGCTTCTGTCGCAGAGTCTGCTTTAAAGATGAAAAATAGGAATTAAAACAGTAACATGCAATAAGGAGCTATGACAAATGACAGACATTTCTTTACTCACCTTGACCAGAGTAAAACAGGAAACATCACCACAGCTAGCAGGGGGAGAAAGAATGGAAACAGAAGGAATAGCCGCTTCAGCCCCGGAAGATTTTACCCCTTCCTGACCAGAGTGTTTTTTGCGATTCGGCACTGCGTCGCTTTAACTGACAATTGCGCGGTCGTGCGACGTGGCTCCCAAACAAAATTGACGTCCTTTTTCCCACAAATAGAGCTTTATTTTGGTGGTATTTGATCGCCTCTGCGATTTTTATTTTTTGCGCTATAAACAAAGAGTGACAATTTTGAAAAAAATGCATTATTTTTTACATTTTGCTATAATAAATATCCCCCAAAAATATATAAAAAATTTTTTTTTCCCTCAGTTTAGGCAGATTGTATTCTACATATTTTTGGTAAAAAAAAAATCGCAATAAGCGTTTATTGATTGGTTTGCGCAAAAGTTATAGCATTTACTAAATAGGGGATAGTTTTATGGCATTTTTATTAATAATTTTTTTTTTTTACTAGTAATGGCGGCGATCAGCGATTTTTATTGTGACTGCGGCGTTATGGCTTACATGTCGGACATTTTTGGGACCATTGTCATTTATACAGCGATCAGTGCGATTAAAAATGCACGGATTACTGTGTAAATGACACTGACAGTGAAGGGGTTAACCACTAGGGGGCTGGAAGGGGTTAAGTGTGTCCTAGGGGAGTGATGATTAACTGTAGGTGAATGGGCTAGCAGTGTCATTACTCTGATCACAGCTCCTGATGACAGGGAGCTGTGATCAGTGACACTTGTCACTAGGCAGAATGGGGAGATGCTGTTTACATCAGTATCTCCCCGTTTGTCCTCTCTGTGAGGCGATCGCGGGTATCCCCGCGGCGATCGAGTCTGCGGGACCTGCGACCCGACTCACGGAGCTCTCGGCCGGCGCGCACGCAATGGCATGGCGGGGAATTCAAATGGACGTACAGGTACGCCCATTTGCCCAGCCGTGCCATTCTGCCGACGTACATCGGCGTGCGCCGGTCGGGAACCGGATAGGAGATGTTTTTCTTTACTGTCCTATTTCCCAGAGTGTGACCAGAAAGATACCTGTGAAAAATGTGCTCTATACTCCTGCTCTTCAAACTAATCTTTTGTCAGTAAAGCTTACAAAACAAGGAAATGTAGTGACCTTCCAAGATGACATGACCAGTGTAGATCAGATGTCCCCGCCTTCTTTGATGTCTGCCCGACCATTCATACTCACCCTACCCTTTAAAATTACCTGAATTAATGAGACCACACATGAACCGGAGTACAAATGGCCATAGCAGACTTTTATTAACAAAAAACAACTTATTTAAATTAACCTTGTTTTTACATCTACAAAACAACTAACAGCCCTCAGTCTGTAGGTCTTTGATGGCACCCAGAATTTAAAAAAATGTTACACTTGTACACTGTGGGACCTTTTACCATAAAAGGCCACCAGCCCTGACACACCAGCTCGGAGACAACCCAGACCCGCAGTGCAACCATTACCATATTCCAGCTAACCTTAGTTAACCACTTTAGCCCCGGACCATTATGCTGCCTAAAGACCAGAGGTCTTTTTCCAATTTGGCACTGCGACGCTTTAACTGCTAATTGCGCGGTCATGCAATGCTGTACCCAAACAAAATTTGCGTCTTTTTCTTCCCACAAATAGAGCTTTCTTTTGATGGTATTTGATCACCTCTGCGGTTTTTATTTTTTGCGCTATAAACGGAAAAAGACCGAAAATTTTGAAAAAAAATGATATTTTCTACTTTTTGTTATAAAAAAAATCCAATAAACTCAATTTTAGTCATACATTTAGGCCAAAATGTATTCAGCCACATGTCTTTGGTAAAAAAAATGTCAATAAGCGTATATTTATTGGTTTGCGCAAAAGTTATAGCGTCTACAAACTAGGGTACATTTTCTGGAATTTACACAGCTTTTAGTTTATGACCGCCTATGTCATTTCTTGAGGTGCTAAAATGGCAGGGCAGTACAAAACCCCCCAAATGACCCCATTTTGGAAAGTAGACACCCCAAGGAAATTGCTGAGAGGCATGTTGAACGCATTGAATATTTTTTTTTTTTGTCCCAAGTGATTGAATAATGACAAAAAAAAAAATATTTACAAAAAGTTGTCACTAAATGATATATTGCTCACACAGGCCATGGGCCTCTGTGGAATTGCACCCCAAAATACATTCAGCTGCTTCTCCTGAGTACGGGGATACCACATGTGTGGGACTTTTTGGGAGCCTAGCCGCGTACGGGGCCCCGAAAACCAATCACCGCCTTCAGGATTTCTAAGGGCGTAAATTTTTGATTTCACTCCTCACTACCTATCACAGTTTTGAAGGCCATAAAATGCCCAGATGGCACAACCCCCCCCCCCCCAAATGACCCCATTTTGGAAAGTAGACACCCCAAGCTATTTGCTGAGAGGCATGTTGAGTCCATGGAATATTTTATATTTTATATTTATACAAGTTGCGCGAAAGTGACACATTTTTTTTTTTTTGCACAAAGTTGTCACTAAATGATATATTGCTCACACAGGCCATGGGCATATGTGGAATTGCACCCCAAAATACATTTAGCTGCTTCTCCTGAGTATGGGGATACCACGTGTGGGACTTTTTGGGAGCCTAGCCGCGTACGGGGCCCCGAAAACCAATCACCGCCTTCAGGATTTCTAAGGGTGTAAATTTTTGATTTCAATCTTCACTGCCTATCACAGTTTCGGAGGCCATGGAATGCCCAGGTGGCACAAAACCCCCCCAAATGACCCCATTTTGGAAAGTAGACACCCCAAGCTATTTGCTAAGAGGCATGGTGAGTATTTTGCAGCTCTCATTTGTTTTTGAAAATGAAGAAAGACAAGAAAAAACATTTTTTTTTCTTTTTTCAATTTTCAAAACTTTGTGACAAAAAGTGAGGTCTGCAAAATACTCACTATACCTCTCAGCAAATAGCTTGGGGTGTCTACTTTCCAAAATGGGGTCATTTGGGGGGGTTTTGTGCCACCTAGGCATTTCATGGCCTCTGAAACTGTGATAGGCAGTGAAGAGTAAAATCAAAAATTTACGCCCTTAGAAAGCCTGAAGGCGGTGCTTGGTTTTCGGGGTCCCGTACGCGGCTAGGCTCCCAAAAAGTCTCACACATGTGGTATCCCCGTGCTCAGGAGAAGCAGCAGAATTGTATTTTGGGGTGTAATTTCACATATTCCCATGGCATGTTTGAGCAATATATCATTTAGTGACAACTTTGTGAAAAAAAAATTAAAAATATTTGTCTCTTTCCCGCAACTTGTGTCACAATATAAGATATTCCATGGACTCGACTTGACTCTCAGCAAATAGCTTGGGGTGTCTACTTTCCAAAATGGGGTCATTTGGGGGGGGCTTTGAACTGTCCTGACATTTTATGCACAACATTTAGAAGCCTATGTCACACATCACCCATTCTTCTAACCACTTGAAGACAAAGCCCTTTCTGACACTTTTTGTTTACATGAAAAAATTATTTTTTTGCAAGAAAATTACTTTGAACCCCCAAACATTATATATTTTTTTAAAGCAAATGCCCTACAGATTAAAATGGTGGGTGTTTCATTTTTTTTTCACACAGTATTTGCGCAGCGATTTTTCAAACGCATTTTTTGGGGAAAAAACACACTTTTTTAAATTTTAATGCACTAAAACACACTATATTGCCCAAATGTTTGATGAAATAAAAAAGATGATCTTAGGCCGAGTACATGGATACCAAACATGACATGCTTTACGCTTAGGTATATATTCACTTTGTCAATCTAAAGGCGCTCAGTGTGTGTGCTTCCAATCTCAAAACAATAGATATAAATAATAATGCTATATATCACATTAAAGTGCCAAATATAGATAGTGATATAATTAAATCCACCGTGAATCTAAAAATACCAGTGTACTGCGCTTAATGGTAAGCGACCTATTTGTATGTAAAGAACATAGCTTAATAAAAATCAATCAATGCGCCTGAAATTTACATCAAAGTGCCATGCGTATATCCAATCTAAAAGTGCTACGTGCAAAGAAAAATTACTTATATACAATGGTAACAAGTAAAAAACCATGCATTATAAATATGGTAATTAGCATACAAAATGTGAAAAAAACTCTATAAGCAATAAGTGATAAAACACATAAAAAACCATATATATTAATTAAGTGATAATAGTCCTTTAGATGTGAAAAGCAATCTTCCAAATCTGTATCACATAACAATGTGTGGCGGAAAGGAATCCAAAAGTGCATAGAGGTGCTTCACATGGGAGACGGATCGTGGAACCACAGTGCCCAAATGTGCCCCAGTGACCCCCAAAGTAGCTGCGCTCACCTCTGAGCGTGTGACACAGGGTTTAGCTGTGTCCAAACACGCTTTGGAGCCACCCCTGGGCTCAGTAATCAGGATACCAGATGATCTCCCATCAAGCTCTTTTAGGACTCCATAGGCATCATACCAAGAGAAAAAAAACACAGGGAGTCACGTGTCTTCATCAGGGGGATATTCCCCTGATGAAGACACGTGACTCCCTGTGTCGAACACGCGTAGGGGAGGGGCCAGGACGGAGCGAACAGCACTGAGCTGGGCTAGGAATTATCTGAACACCCCACAGCGCATCAAAACAGCGTTTCTGGATATACATTCTGCCTGTACTGTTTGGTGCACATTAAGCACCTATGCAATGTGAGTACCCCGGTGTGGGGATTGTTTTCACTAGTTACTATTAAATATTTTGGCGTTATTACACTATGCAGTCCCTTTTTTTTCTCTTGGTATGATGCTTATGGAGTCCTAAAAGAGCTTGATGGGAGATCATCTGGTATCCTGATTACTGAGCCCAGGGGTGGCTCCAAAGCGTGTTTGGACACAGCTAAACCCTGTGTCACACGCTCAGAGGTGAGCGCAGCTACTTTGGGGGTCACTGGGGCACATTTGGGCACTGTGGTTCCACGATCCGTCTCCCATGTGAAGCACCTCTATGCACTTTTGGATTCCTTTCCGCCACACATTGTTATGTGATACAGATTTGGAAGATTGCTTTTCACATCTAAAGGACTATTATCACTTAATTAATATATATGGTTTTTTATGTGTTTTATCACTTATTGCTTATAGAGTTTTTTTCACATTTTGTATGCTAATTACCATATTTATAATGCATGGTTTTTCACTTGTCACCATTGTATATAAGTCATTTTTCTTTGCACGTAGCACTTTTAGATTGGATATACGCATGGCACTTTGATGTAAATTTCAGGCGCATTGATTGATTTTTATTAAGCTATGTTCTTTACATACAAATAGGTCGCTTACCATTAAGCGCAGTACACTGGTATTTTTAGATTCACGGTGGATTTAATTATATCACTATCTATATTTGGCACTTTAATGTGATATATAGCATTATTATTTATATCTATTGTTTTGAGATTGGAAGCACACACACTGAGCGCCTTTAGATTGACAAAGTGAATATATACCTAAGCACAACGCATTTTTCCATTCACATTTAAACGCACGGCTATGAATACGTGACCTGCGGTTGCAGCTGGGTATTTGTAGATTTCTACAGTAAGGCATAGGGTCATTGTGGCTCGCAAGACTTCTTCTCTCTTTTTTCTATGACATGCTTTACAATTGCGCACAAACGTGCAGTGGCAACAAAATAAATACATTTTTAAAAGCCTTTACAGGTTACCACTTTAGATTTACAGAGGAGGTCTACTGCTAAAATTACTGCCCTCGATCTGACCTTCGCGGTGATACCTCACATGCATGGTGCAATTGCTGTTTACGTTTGACGACAGACCGCCGCTTGCGTTCGCCTTAGCACAAGAGCAGGGGGCGACAGGGGTGCTTTTTTTTTTTCTTTATTATTTTTTTGCTTTTTTATCTTATTTTTAAACTGTTCCTTTCATTTTTTTTTTTTTTAATCATTTTTATTGTTATCTCAGGGAATGTAAATATCCCTATGATAGCAATAGGTAGTGACCGGTACTCTTTTTTGAAAAAATTGGGTTCTATTAGACCCTAGATCTCTCCTCTGCCCTCAAAGCAACTGACCACACGGAGATCGGTGTGATAAAATGCTTTCCCAATGGCGCTGTTTACATTCGGCGAAATCTAAGTCATGAAATGCTCGTAGCTTCCGGTTTCTTAGGCCATAGAGATGTTTGGAGCCACTCTGGTCTCTGATCAGCTCTATGGTCAGCTGGCTGAATCACCGGCTGCATTCTCAGGTTCCCTGTTGAGACAGGAGAGCCAGAGAAAAACACGGAAGACGGTGGGGGGGGGGGGGCATTCCCTCCCACGGCTTGTAAAAGCAGTCTAGAGGCTAATGAAAGCCGACCGCTGGCTTACAGAATGATACCAAGATGATACCTAAACCTGCAGGCATCATTCTGGTATAACCACTCAAAGTCGTGAATGGCGTACCTGAAGACAAAAAAATGGTTAACAATAAAACACAGTAAACGGTAAAGTATAAAAAATTGCATAACTGAAAAACAAACTTGATAAAACATAAAAACAATAAAACATTGCAGAATAGAATACAGTGAAAAAGAGCAGAACAATAGAGAGAGAGAGAATAGAGAGAGAGAGAACAATAAAACGACAACTATTTTTTTTTATTTTATATATATGTTGTTTTTTTTTTACACTTTTTTTGTAACTAACTTTTATAACTGTAACCGATTCCAGGTTTGGGTCTCTCAAAATGCGTTGGCATCTTGGGAGACCCTGTGAAAGTTTGCCTAGTCTGTGCAATGCTGTACCCTACGCTAATACTCAACTAGTGCATGGTAGCGTTCAAAACATTCACCAATGCAAAAACCAGGATTGTCAGGACAGGAGGGACAATAAAAGCGGGTGTCACGCCTATATCCGCACTTGCTGCAGACACGACATCTTTTTTGGGGGGGTTCGTTGAGGGGGGTACTCGGGAGGACATAAAGAAAATGCCTCTCATGCAGCCGACTGCATTTGGTTGGGGATGTGAATGGGGGAAGTACGGGCGCTGCAGAAGTGGTGGGTTCCCAATTAGGATTGGCGAATGCAGCAGGAAGGGCACTATGGGCCTGTTTGTCTTTTTGGTGGCAGCGGGACACTACTTGTGCTTGCCACCTCACCAGCTGGAACTGCACTTATGGGACTCGCCACGTCACCAAGTGTTACTGCAGTGCTGGTTTGACTACGACCGGGGTGTACTAGGCTGCTGGTGCTTGCCAGTTCACCAAAACGCTACCAAAAAAAACTGTTAGCGATCGCAGGGATCAGGCCTGACTCTGCGAACGCTGCAGTTATGCGTTTAGTGTTTTGTAAGTGACAGTGATCGATCGATACTGCACTTGGGTGGGCTGCGCTGGGCCGGGCGGAGGGGCAAAACGCAGGTGCTAGCAGGTATCTGGGCTGATCCCGATAACACTGCATTTTTGGGAACCCTAAACTGCTGGGGACACTAGTATAGATCTGATCGGATCAGATATTGATCCGATCAGATACTATACCACTAAGGGAGGTGTATGCTGCGTGCGTGGGTGTTAGCGGTACTGGCGCTAACCTGACGCTGCCTGGGGCTGGTGCTTGCCAGTTCACCAAAACGCTACCAAAAAAACTGTTAGTGATCGCAGGGATCAGGCCTGACTCTGTAAACGCTGCAGTTATGTGTTTAGTGTTTTGTAAGTGACAGTGATCGATCGATACTGCACTTGGGTGGGCTGGGCCGGGCGGAGGGGCAAAACGCAGGTGCTAGCAGGTATCTGGGCTGATCCCACTAACACTGCATTTTTGGGAACCCTAAACTGCTGGGGACGCTAGTATAGATCTGATCGGATCAGATATTGATCAGATACTATACCACTAAGGGAGGTGTACGGTGCGTGCGTGGGTGTTAGCGGTACTGGCGCTAACCTGACGCTGCCTGGGGCTGGTGCTTGCCAGTTCACCAAAATGCTACCAAAAAAACTGTTAGCGATCGCAGGGATCAGGCCTGACTCTGCGAACGCTGCAGTTATGTGTTTACTGTTTTGTAAGTGACAGTGATCGATCGATACTGCACTTGGGTGGGCTGGGCTGGGCGGAGGGGTAAAACGCAGGTGCTAGCAGGTATCTGGGCTGATCCCGCTAACACTGCGTTTTTGGGAACCCTAAACTGCTGGGGACGCTAGTATAGATCTGATCGGATCAGATATTGATCCGTTCAGATACTATACCACTAAGGGAGGCGTATGCTGCGTGCGTGGGTGTTAGCGGTACTGGCGCTAATCTGACGCTGCCTGGGGCGACGCATATCACCGCCGGGCAATCAGGGGGCTAAACCTTTATTCGGTAATAAACGGCGGGTGCCCTGACACTATAAAAAATAAACGAACTAACCAGCGTCACCCGTAACACTTATACGGTGATCAGTGGTGAAAGGGTTAACTAGGGGGCAATCAAGGGGTTAAAACATTTTTTTTAGATAGTATATGTGGGTCCCTGTCGCTATAAAACGCTGACGGCGAACCTAAATATTTACGTCCCTAACTAGCGTCACCAGTGACACTAATACAGCGATCAGAAAAATGATCGCTTAGCGACACTGGCAACAGGGGGTGATCAAGGGGTTAAAAGTTTATTAGGGGGGGTTAGGGGGGTACCCTGGACCTAAAGGGGGCTAACCCTAACACAGTAACTGTCACAAACTGACACCATGCAGTAATCAGAAAAAAAAACCTGCTCGGTGTCAGTGTGACGGGGGGGTGATTGGGGGACGATCGGGGGGGGGGGAATCAGGGGTGTTTTGTGTGCCTGGCATGTTCTACTGTGTGTGTGTGTTGTGCACTCACAGTGATGTCTTCTCTCCTCGGCGCCGGAACCTAAAATACCGAGCCGAGGAGAGATGACATAATTTCCTTTGCTGCTGTTTAGCATACAGCAGCAAAGGAATGTTCTGATTGGCCGGCGGCAATCGCGAGGGGGGGCCACGAATGGATGGCCTCCCCCTCACCTCCGATCGCCGGGGGACAAAAGAGGACCGCCTCGGGCACCGGGGGGGGTCCGATCGGACCCCCCACCCGCGGGAGGCAGATCACGTATATTTACGTGATTTTGCCTGCCCGTGCCGCCTTGCCGACGCATATCGGTGTGAGGCGGTCCTTAAGTGGTTAACTGGAATACACCAGAGGGGCACATACCACCAATGAGTCCCCAACACTAACATGACCAACCACCGCCACAAGGGTGACACCTTACCCTTGAGGGTCCCTCCACACCTGCAATGCATGTTGAATTCCATCCTGTAACCCCAGGAACCATGAAATCTATATCCACCGTGGATAAATGGACCCCATCCCCCCTCAGGTACAGCCCGGTATCTGACTTCAATTCTAAATGGCGGATGACCATGCCCCCATTCCGAATAAAAAATCGTCCCACCACTTTATTGACTTTTTTCCAGTTTTGTTGATTCTGGCAACCAACCTTGCCATACGCCAAGTCGTCCGAGCCACCATGTCGGACCACAAGACCAGCATATAGGGTAAGGCTGTACGGAGCCCCAGGAAATCAAATTTAACCTCCGTAATAAACTCCCTACTGGTATTAAACCCCAGATCTTTCCCACCAACATGAAGTACTAGAATGTTAGGTGGCCTGTCAAGGCGTGCAAAACGATGCACCTCAGGCACAACCCTGCTCCACATCATCCCCAGTACCCCCAACCAGCGGACACCCGTCTCCCTCCTGGAAATACCTAGCTGCCTGCCATCCGGACTAACGTTAGTTTGCCTGGCCCCCCAAAAAACATATGAGTGGCCCAAGATCCAGACGAGGCATATCTGCACTCCACCTGAAAGAAAAGAACAAAACCACTGGATAACACCCACACCACCATGAATACTCACACAACATGATAAAGAGCCACAATAGACACCTGCCTTAAATAAGTCACCCCTCACCTTTTACCAATGATTAATCAGCCAACAAATGTAGACGAATGTCGCATCTCCCAATCTGCTTAAAAGCCGCCTCATCCAACCCATACCAAGCGGCCTCTGTGGCCTCCCCGATACGGAAGGAGTGCGAGACATACTGTTTGTCCTCCAAACCCGCCCCCCCAGCAGACCCTTACGGAAAATGGCTAAACTGAAACTTGGACAATGCAACAGAAACGGCCCCTCCACGAACCTCTAAAAATTCCCTTACCACGCTCACCGGGGAACCTGACAAGGGGAACAGTTGCACCCATGCGCCCTTGCCCACCTGGTCTGTCTTGGACCTGCGCAGCAATACTCGCAAACTGTCCCTACTACAAATCACATCCTGCACCAAAATTCCCCCGGAACCTTCCTAGATGGACTAACCAGCTCGCCTTCTTATCCATGCAGCGACGGCTCTGTGCATCTTCCACAGCCACCCGGGACAAGGAACCCCCTGTTGCTCGGAACCTGTCCCGCTGAAACCGAGACAAGGAGTCAGCTAGAGTATTGTCTACCCCCGGGAGGTGAACGGCATACAGAAAAATGTTCAATTGCAGGTAGCGTAGCACCATGTGACGCAACAGCCATATTACAGGTTGTGACGACGCTGAGATGCGGTTAATGACTTGAACCACTCACATGTTGTCGCAATTCAACCGAATTTTCAAGTTTAGAAACCATTTGCCCCAGATTTCCATAGCCAGCACTACCGGAAAAAGCTCCAGAAGCACTAGGTTACTGAGAAAACCCGCATCTAACCAGGAACGTGGCCAAGGTTCCGCACTCCAATGACCCTGATAGAAGGCCCCATAACCCAATGACCCTGCTGCATCCGTAAACAGCTCCAAGTCGAAGTTGCTCACTGGACCAGACAGCCACATCGATCTTCCATAGTCTTCCAGAAACGTGTGCCATACCCTCAAGTCCCCCCGATGTTCCCGATGTATACAAATAAAGTGTGTAGGGGACCTAACCCCTGCTGTAGCCGCGATAGCCGTCTGCAAAAAAACGTGCCCATGGGAATAATGCGACATGCGTAATTAAACTTACCCAACAGGGATTGTAGCTTCCTAAGCTGGATCTTGAGCAGTCCCAATATCCCACGGATCTCCTCCTTGAGGGCCAACAATTTATCCTCCAGCAACCGACAGTCCATGGTGTCCGAGTCGAGAACTATGCCTAGAAAACTGAGCATGGAAGTCGGGCCCTCCATCTTATCCTCAGGCAAGGGAATGCCGAACCTACCTGCAATGTGCTGTAGTGTGCACAAAAGTATCGCACACACCTTAAAAGAAGGAGGCCCCACACAAAGGAAAATCATCTAAATAATGGATGATTGCGTCGGCAATCCGCACAGCATCCACCTTTCCCGTTACCTGCTGTGACATTCCGGCCTTCTCCCCCGATGCAGCAACTGCAGCCACCAGAGCTGGGGGAAATACTACAGGCCCCTTGGTAGAGGGAGCTACCGCCGTAACCAGGGGTAGGGGGGTACCCCACTGGGCCCCATCCCTATCCTGTCCGCAAATACTCTGCCACCCGGCTGGGCCTATGGCACCACCTGCGGGAAATTACCCCCCGTTTCCCTTTGCAAACCGTTGCACCAAATCCCGCAGCCCCTCTAATAAATCTCATAGGTGCACGTCTGTCCTGGACGCGGCAGGTGGAACACCCGCCACCTGTGGGCCGAACGCAAAGCCCGATGATACCCGCGACATGGCTCCGTTAGAGACATCAGCAACCCCCAACAGGCTACCCAATACATTGCTAACAGAGCTGTTCAGTAAATTGGCAGACTTACCAGGGTGACCAGGGATGCCCCGAACATCCGCTGCTCCAGAATCCCTCAATGCTGGAGCTGCCAGCCGCATCAGGTAATGGCCCGGGGGCTGCGAAATTGCTCCTCCCATGCCGAGACTCCCCCTACCTGAAGCTTTAGAGTGGGAGGAGTTCACTGGCTCTGGACGGTGACGACGGGCAGGTGGAGGAGGCACGCGCATTTGCCCTGACACCCTGCCTACTACAGGATTCCGTCAAGGCCCACCACCCGCGGAAGCTGGTGGTCGCTTAGCCGGTGGTCCTGACGGGTCCCGGGCAGGGCTCCTGCACTGTCGCAAAGCTTAGGGGAGGATCCGGCGGAAAAACGCTCTGGCGGCCGAGAGCGTGGGATGTCCTGCCCCCCGCTGCCGACCCGGATACCTGGTCCTCCAAAAGGGATTTGCAGCCACTCCGGACCCTTGGAAGCTGCAGCAGCCCTCAGCTGGGCCAAGATCCTATCCACATCGGCCATGTGGCTGTGACCAGCAGCAGCGTGCACTAAACTGCCTGTTTGTCACCTGTCCCTCCACTGCTGCCGGGGAGACCCCACCTCCTTCTTAAACTCCAAAGACCTCTCCTCATCCTGTTGCTCCCAACCAATCCTACCTCTCCCCTACTCTCCACCTACAGTCCTTAACCCCATAGCTGCCTACCCTTCTGACCCTGTCATGCCGGCCCTTCACTATCTTTGAACTCTATTTCTCTTGCTCCGGGCCTTACTGTTGTGCTATCAGAAAAGGGGATATCTTACTTGCAAAGGCTAAATTTACTGATGAACATACGTCGGAGCGGGGATCCACCACTTCAGGGTCTTGTGTGACATCACTTCCGGATGGTTAGTCAGAATAAGGCTTGGAGAAGCCATTAATATCTGTGCAAGCTGTACATACTAGTGCTGGTGCATGGGCACTTATACATGTGAGTGCAACTCCTTTTTGCTATGTTTTTAACACCAATTATAAATAAAATACTACACTATGTTACTTCTTGATCTCATCTCCTGCAGAGTCACTTTCTCTATGACTTCTTTACTTTAATTGAGGAATGAGGTGGAGCTTCTCAACAGAGGAATCCCAGCCTTTTTTTGGTATCATAAGCTCATTTTTATCTACCTGTAACAAGGGGTTAAACACCTCTGGTGAGTGTACAGCCACCATTTGAGCACTAGCCCTGAAGATTAAGAGAATCTAATTACTGAAGCAATCATTGGTATTGGGAATTGTCACACTGGACTTTATTTAACTTTTACCATACATAGCATTGCATAATCACTATAACTTTTGTATTTATGCTATTCACGAGTATATGTGTTATACGCGTGAGCACCATTTTTATATTACTTTAGGTTGATTTAAATGTGTTGTTTTGACTCATACAATTTATAGGTGAGCGCCATCCTTATATTATCATTTGCATATTCAGAGGTGTCATTTTTCACCTGGGCAGCCACATTTCTTCACATTTTAAAGGGCACCATACACTGGTATTGTTTTTAGAACTTTTGTTCTATAAGCCTATATCATCTCTGATGAGAGTCACTTGCAAGAAGTTTAAGATACAATTATTTTGTGTTCCAAAAAAACATTTCTATTTGTGTTTCCTAAAACATTTCTAGGACCTGGTCTTCTTTTCTTGTTGATTAGAAGGTCCTGTTGCATTCTAGCTTTTCAAGCTGTTTATTAATCTATTGCTATGGCAGTTACACATTCTGAATACTGCCAGTTCTCTGATCTGGTGCACAGAGGTATTCCAGTATTCAAAATGGGCTGGGTCTGTGCTGGGAAGCTTTTATATCTGTGACAGCTTCCTGCACAGAGCTGCATCTGCTGCCTCATTTAGCTACCAGTCAGGAGGTTCGGCTGGCTGAAAGTTAAATGTAAACAAGGGGCAAGGGATATAGCTAATGTCATTACCCCAATATGAGCAATGGCCATGACTTTTCACTGGGTGGGTGCAGCCTGATCTGGAACTGAGAGACCTGTTCCCCTTTGGGTCTGCTTTAACCTTGAGTTAGAGCGCACAGCAGTAAGTGCATTTAAAGTGGTTGTAAACCCTTACACACCACTTTTACCCACTGGTAAGCCTATAATAAGGCTTACCTGTAGGTACTGTGAATATCTCCTAAACTTGCACCGTTTAGGAGATATTCACTGTATCAGCATGTGACGTCATCAGCTGCTGTGCCGTTACCGGGGCCTCCCGCTTTGCTATGTACACTAGCTCATTATGCCTTTGTCTTGCAGGTTTTGTTTTTTTTTGTTTCGTTGGTTTACAACTACTTTAAAGGGCTAATAAAAAAAGGGAATACAAAGGAATAAAACTGAACAATAAAAATCCCAAAATGCTTAAAACATATTTTTTTTCCATTCTGAAAAAGCATGCACAACATTATAACAACTTGTACATTTGTAAATTTAAAATCTAGCCCAAATAAAAAAAATAATAATAAAGCAGCGTACATAAAGTTTAGTACAAGGTTAGCAGCATATTGCTCACATAATAGGATTTTTTCGTCATACTTGCCTGTAAAATCCTTTTGTTTGAGTACATCATGGAACACAGAGTTAGGCCAATATTCATTACCTACTGGGTTATACGTCATCTCCAGGTGAATGGACACTGGTAGACAAAAGGTCTTTAGCCAGGAACCCCTTCCATACAGGAAGTACTTTTTTTTGTAGTAAGCACTGAAGCCTCAAAAAAGAGGGGAGGGACCTCTGTGTCCCGTGATGTACTCAAAGAAAAGGATTTTACAGGTATGACAAAAAAATCCTATTTTCTTTTTAATACATCATGGGACACAGAGTTAGGCTAACATTCATTACCTACTGGGACATCCCAGAGCAATAGCCTTAAGGGGAGGGAGACACCCTGCCAAACAATAGCCATCAGACCTTATACGGCTGCTCGCAGTACACTGCGGCCGAAAGCCGAATCCTCGGCTGCTCGAACATCCACTTAGTTACATAGTAGGTGAGGTTGAAAAAAGACACAAGTCCATCAAGTCCAACCTATGTGTGTGATTATGTGTCAGTATTACATTACATATCCCTGTATGTTGCGGTCATTCAGGTGATTATCTAATAGTTTCTTGAAGCTATCAATGCTCCCCGCTGAGACCACCGCCTGTGGAAGAGAATTCCACATCCTTGCCGCTCTTACAGTAAAGAACCCTCTACGTAGTTTAAGGTTAAACCTCTTTTCTTCTAATTGTAATGAGTGGCCACGAGTCTTATTAAACTCTCTTCTGCAAAAAAGTTTTATCCCTATTGTGGTGTCACCAGTATAGTATTTGTAAATTGAAATCAGATCCCCTCTCAAGCGTCTCTTCTCCAGAGAGAATAAGTTCAGTGCTCGCAACCTTTCCTCATAACTAAGATCCTCCAGACCCTTTATTAGCTTTGTTGCCCTTCTTTGTACTCGCTCCATTTCCAGTACATCCTTCCTGAGGACTGGTGCCCAGAACTGGACAGCATACTCCAGGTGCGGCCGGACCAGAGCCTTGTAGAGTGGGAGAATTATCGTTTTATCTCTTGCGTTGATCCCCCTTTTAATGCATGCCAATATTCTGTTTGCTTTATTAGCAGCAGCTTGGCACTTGATAAAATTTTGTGAACGAATACACTGAAGACCAGGTAGCAGCCTTACAAATCTGAGCCACAGATACCTGATGCCGAAAAGCCCAGGAGGTACCTACACCCCTGGTAGAATGAGCTCTCACCCTAAAGGGAGGAGCTTTACGTTTCAGACCGTAGGCCCGAATGACCAATTGACTGACACAATTGGCAATGGAAGCTTTGGAAGCTTGCATGACAGCAAGTCTAATGGAATTTCCTTGTTAGGTTCAAATGGTTGTTTCTGTAACACAGACAGCACCAAGTTCAAGTCCCAAGGACACATAGGTGACCTAATGGGGGGAATTGCCCCCTGCAGAAAGGTTCAGACCAGCGAATGGGAGGCTAAAAGCCTTTGGAAGAATACTGACAGGGCCGAAATCTGACCTCTGATTGTACTCAAAGCCAATCTGATTTCCACAGCCGACTGTAGAAAAGAGAGAATTCTCCCAACCGTGTATTTCCGAGGATGCCATTTTCTGGCTTCACACCAAGTGATATAAGTCTTCCAGACCTTAAGATAGATCTTCCTAGTGACAGCTTTTCTAGCATTCACTAGGGTAGACACCACTGGTCTCGAGATGCCATGGTCCTTTAACACCCTGGCTTCAATAACTATGCCATCAAATTTAGAGACTGTAAATTGGGGTGGAATATAGGACCTTGAGACAGTAGATCGGGGCGACGTGGAAGTGTCCATTGCCCGTCTATTGTCAGTTTCACAATCTCCAGTAACAAGGGCCTTCTGGGCCAGGCTGGTGCCACCAGAATGACTGGAACCCCCTCTCTCCGAATCCTGCGCAACAAATGTGGAAGGAGAGGGATCAAAGGGAAAGCATAAACCAGGGGGTACTGGCTCCATGGAACTACCAGAACATCTGCTCCAATTGCCAGAGGATCTCTTGTTCGGGACACAAACTGCTGTAGCTTGTTGTTGAACCTGGATGCCTGGCCATCCCCAACGCTGGCAAATTTCCTGGAACACTCCTGGGTGTAGGGACCCCAGGTAGATCTGCTGGCAGCTGAGATAATCTGCCTTTCAGTTCTCTACTCCCGGGATATGGACTACAGATAGAATTGGCACATATCTCTCTGCCCAAGCTAATATGTGGTTCACCTCCTTCAGAGCTAAAAAATTCCTGGTACCGCATTGGTGGTTTATATAGGCCACTGCAGTTGGCATTGATGGACTGAACCCCGATAGGAGAGTCCGGCAGGATCTGTTCTGTCCTTGACCATTTCCCCTAAGCTGTGAGCCCCTCTAGGGTCGCTCTCCAGCCGGAGAGACTGGCAGTACTCTCCAAGTTACCGGGAGGAAGGATTTTCCCTTTCGCGGGTTCTGATCCTGCAACCACCAGTTTGTGCTTAAGTGTGCCCGAGGAGATAAGAATATTGGATAATCCAGGGCTTGTCCTCTTCTGTTCCAAGCCAACAAGCTGTCTTGTTGTAAAGGCCTGGAATGGAACTGGGCATAGGGCACTGACTCGAAGGAGGACACCATCCTCCCTAGAAGACTCATACAGAGCTCAATGGAAGGTTGTCTGGTGCTTCTTATCTAACGCACTTGATCCTTCAGGACACAGATCCTTACGGGTGGCAAAAATACCCTTGCTTGTACCATATCTAGAATCAGACCAAAATACTTTAGACTTTGAGTTGGTCTCAAGGTTGACTTTTCGGTCTTTATGATCCAGCCTAAGCTTTCCAAATACCGAACTGTGCATGTTATGCTCTGTTCTAGAGCCTGTAGTGAGTGATCTCTGAGCAAGAGGTTGTCCAGATACCCAAACACCAGGATCCCTTGGGCCCTTAGAGCCACAAACTGAAAATGACGTTCCTCTACTGCAAATCGCAGGAACCTCTGATGAGGCTGAAAGATAGGTACGCGTAAATATGCATCTTTTTTATTGATGGAGGCTAGAAAGTCTCCCATCTGGAGTGAGGCTACTACTGAGTAGACAGACTCCATCCGAAAGGACTGGATCAGTAGATACTGGTTCAGGGATCTTGGGACCAAAATGGGCCCTGTGTCTCCTTTTGTTTTTTGAACCGTAAACAGGTTTGAGTAAAACCCTGTGCCCCTTTCAGGTACAGGAACCTCTACAATCACTGCACTAAATGATGTAGTGCCTGAAGCAATAAGTCTCTTTTTGGAGGATCCGAGGGAATGCTGGATCTTAGAAACCTCTGAGGGGGAACCCCCAGCAACTCCAGCTTGTAACCACGGGATATAGTTGAGGTGACCCACTCGTCCTGAACTATTGTTCTCCAAAATGTCCGCAAAGTGCAGCAGCCTTCCCCCCACCCAATAGAGTGGGGCGTCCCCTCAAAAGGAGGGCTTGGTGTTGGATTTAGAAGAGTTTTGGACCCAGGGCTTTTTCTGGCCTTTAAACGAGGGATGCCTGGTGCTTTTCTTCACAGGGAGTAAAGAACTCTTCCCTTCAGAAATCTTTTGGACATATTTGTCCAAATGATCACCAAATAAATGTTCCCCATGAAAGCGGAAACCTGCCAATAACTTCTTACAAGGAAGCTCGGCTGACCAGTTCTTAAGCCACAAAAGTCTGCGCATATGTACAGACAAGAAAGCCAAACGAGAAACCTGCTGTATTGAATCCTTTAATGCTGCATACACACGGGCGGACTTTTCGTCAGACTGAACTCTGACGAACTTTCCTTCGTAGTTCCGGCGGAGTTCCAACGGAGTTCTGCTGAAACGGACTTGCCTACACATGATCACACCAAAGTCCGACCGCCTAGTACGCGGTGACGTACACTAGGTCCAACGAGGCTATAAAAAGGCAGTGTAATAGCTCGTGCGCCACCCTTTGGGCCCCTTCTGCTAATTTTGTGTTTATCTCGTGTTAGTAAAAGTTTGGTGAGAGACGATGCACGCTTTTCAGACTCGTGTTTTTCAGATCGTTTAACTGTTGTTCAGTTTGTATCTACTTTTCAGTGCATGTAGTCAGTTCGCATTGATTTATTCAGTGTGTTCTTGTCCGCTCGTTGCTGATTTTCAACTAGCTTTTCACAGGCCTTGCTGTGCTTTAGTGCGTTCTGTTAGGTTCGTTCTGACCAGCCGACTGTTTTGAAGCCATGTTGCGTGTACATACTCATCATAGAGTTCGTGCTTTATATGTGCTTGGTGCTGTAGTTCATTCTTCAGCCCAAGACCAGTCCATGAACAGGGCGAGGAGGAGTTCATGGACGAAGAATTGGTTGCTCCAGCATAACCAATTCTCTCACATGTCTTTGCTTCGTGAGATCCGTGAGAATAACCCTGAGAATTTCAGGAACTTTCTCGGGATGACGGACCCCTTTTTTCACCGTTTGTTGGCTTTGCTGACCACTTATATCAGCAGGCAGGATACCTGCATGAGGCAAGCCATCACTCTGGAGCAGAGGCTAGTCGCCATGGTTGTGGTACTTGGCGACTGGGAGAAGCCTGCAGGACCTTAAGTTCTCAACAGGCATCTCCCCCAGGCTCTGGGGATCATTATCCCAGAGACCTGTTCTGCCATCATTCCGGTCCTGCAGAAGGACTATATTAAGGTAAGATTTATCCTTTAACATCACATTTTATTGTATTTAATGTTTGCTAATGTATTGTATTTCTTTACTCAATCCCTAATTACCATGATTGCAATATGCTGTGAATGTCCCCTTTGCCCTCATGCATGCTGTAATCTTTTAATGCTCCTTTTTTGTCCTGCATGCATATTTGCCTTCACTAACTTCCCCAGCATGCTATGCTGGGCCCATATCCACCTAGTCTAGTCACTTAACAATGTATTTTGTCAGCTCCATTGTAGTGCTTTAACCTAAAACTTTTCAAAATGGTCTGTGTGTCCTTAAATAGATTTATATCCACCCTAAAAAAATTTCCAAATGGTCTGTGTGTCCTTAAATTGATTTATAACCCCCCCCCTAAAATTTTTCCAAATGGTCTGTGTGTCCTTAAATTGATTTATAATCCCCCCCCCTAAAATTTCTCCAAATGGTCTGTGTGTCCTTAAATTGATTTATAATCCCCCTCCCCCCACCCCCTTAAATTTTATCAATGGGCCATCAGAGGGGGTGAGGAATCTCATAAGTGGGCCTTATATTTTTAGTCTTTAAATAATACTTAAAATTAATGTTATACTGATGTTGGGCAAGAATGTTTTTTGTGTAATCTGCTTGCAATGTTATGTGCAAAATTCCTTATATTTTTTTTTCTTGTTTGACTCCCTAGTTTCCTTCAATGCCACAGGAATGGCACACTGTGGCATCCCATTTTGCCACCCATTGGGACTTTCCCAACTGTGGAGGGGCTATAGATGGGAAACACGTCCACATCGTGCCACCACTCCATTCGGGGTCATACTATTTCAACTATAAGGGGTTTCATAGTATTGTGTGAATGGCGGTGGTGTCGGCACAATATGAATTTCTGTCTGTGGACGTGGGGAAAAATAGCCGGATGGAAGAGTCTTCGCCCAGATGGAGTCCTACCAGCGTCTCCAGAGTGGTGGCCTGGGATTGCCACCTTATGCGGAAAATGTGGATGGACTCCCCTTTGTCTTCATTGCAGATGAAGCCTTCGGTCTGGGCGAGCACCTAATGAGGCCAGGAGGTTTTTAACTACCGGCTGGCCAGAGCGAGAAGAGTTGTGGAGAATGCCTTCGGGATAATGGCCAGCCGGTTCCGCCTGTTTCAGACAGCAATCCACATGGCGGACTACAAACGTAATCACATTGTCCTAGCATGCTGCATCCTGCACAATTTTTTACGCAAAAATTCAAGAAATTATCTTGCATCACTTACAAAAAATGGAGGGGAAAGTGGGACTTTAAATGAGGCACATATGCGGTGTGCCTCCATCCCTATCGTATATGAAAAAAGAAGGTAAAGTGGGACTTTAAATGAGATTGATGACTTAGTGGAGGCAAGTTTGAATAAATACGAATTTTTATTAGTAAAAACATTAAATGCGATAGGATATGGAAATGGTTAAGAGCCACATGTACAGTAAATGTGCCGATTCATGTCGAATCCACCCACACAAGACACACAGGTGCGGCATGGGTGAAAAATTACATGGGTATAGTAATTCAAAACAATACATTGTTACATTGCATAGGATAGGCTCATATAAGTACATATCACATATGTACTTATATGTGATATGTGCTGTTTTTTATGTGATATGTACTTATATGAGCCTATCCTATGCAATGTAACAATGTATTGTTTTGAATTACTATACCCATGTAATTTTTCACCCATGCCGCACCTGTGTGTCTTGTGTGGGTGGATTCGACACAAATCGGCACATTTACTGTACATGTGGCATTTAACGTTTTTACTAATAAAAATTCGTATTTATTCAAACTTGCCTCCACTAAGTCATCCATCTCATTTAAAGTCCCACTTTCCCTTCTTATTTCTTATCTTGCATAACTTGGGCCTGAGGCCGGACTTACAGAGAATCCTCTGACGGGCCTGGATACTGGCCGTACTGACGTGGCCTCCAAAGCTCCCGTCAAGTCCGGTATAGATATGTTGATTTTTTTTACGGGTAGGAGGGCCATTGCAATGCCAGCCAAAAAAAAATATCTGATAAAATCTAGAAATGTATTTATTGCTTGCTTTTTGGCTGTCTCCTAAGTTCTCCTAGTGCACTTGTAGTGCCAAGTGTATTTTCCTTTACATTGTCACTGTAAACACAAAATTATACTTACAAAACTGGTATTGAGCATTGAAAGAAGAAGCCACACATTGTTGATTAGCTACATTTTTAATCTGAGCATATTCACATGTGCGTTTAGATTTTTTTTTTAATTTATTTTTTTTACAATATAAATTTAGATTTTTTTACAAAATATATAATATTTTTTTTTCTTTAAAATTATTTTTGTTTTGTTATTTTTTATTAGAAAAAAAATATATTTTTTAATTTTTTTATTTATTTATTTTGTTTTTTTGAAACAAAAAAATTAGTATTTTTTTTCTTAAAAAAATAATATATATATATATATATATATATATATATATATATATATATATATATATAACAAACAGACATGTTTTAAAACATATAAAACATACACACAACTCTGTAAGTTAACAAAGTTCCACATCTCTAAAATGAAGGCAATGTCAGACATTATAGTGACAAAAATGTCTTGATATTACCCTAAAATCAGATGGGGTGAAGTCACCCCTGTAAAAGCCAAATTTTGAAGATACACACAAATTTAGATTCCAAATGGGTAATGTCAACATTCCAAATGGGTAATGTCAACATGTGCTATCTCCCATCATGGGGGATCAATGGACGTGTTTTGTGTGTGCAATCCCTTCCTCTCACCTACTAGCGTTATAAGGAAGGGGTTGCACCCACAAAACGCGTATATTGAGATCCCCTGATGGCAAAGCACATGTTGACACACCGTGTGCATCTTCAAAATTTGGATTTGAAAATTGTACACAATCGTAAAAAAATGTAAGGCCAGAATCCGGTCATATAAAAAGGAAATAAAGAACATGATTGACAAAGGGATTAAATTCTCCCCAAAACATCGATCATGTTCTTGATTTCCTACTGCATAATGTCCAGCCGATTGCTCATGATGTCCAGCTGATTGCGCATGACATCAATATCCACATTCCAGGCCATGAGCTGGCCAATCAGTCTTTGTGCGCTGTCTGTTGAAAAGGGTTCCGCGGCTTCCCCTTCCACAACCAGCACATCACCTAAAATTGATGAAAAAAGATGTATTTAGAAATATGCAGGCATACATAGATTACCTGAAGCTGGGGTGTCAGACACTCACCTGGTGGGGTGCCCATGTCGCCCAGTTCCTCCACCTCTCCTTCCTCCACATCCTCGGGGGGCTCCGGCTCATTTCCCAATCCGGCAGGCGAGGTCGGGGATCCAGTTGTCTGAGTCTTTTCTCCCCTATAAAAATGAAACAAAAAGGTATACTTAGCACACAGATATTAGAGTCCAGAAATAGGAATATGAAACATTGTATTGAAGTGGTGTACAATTGTCTGTTTGGGCAGAGGTCCTAGTAGATGATAGGCTCAGCAATGGCATGCAATGCCAAGCTGCTGCTAATAAAGCAAACAGAATATTGGCATGCATTAAAAGGGGGATCAACTCCAGAGATAAAACGATAATTCTCCCGCTCTACAAGACTCTGGTCCGGCCGCACCTGGAGTATGCTGTCCAGTTCTGGGCACCAGTCCTCAGGAAGGATGTACTGGAAATGGAGCGAGTACAAAGAAGGGCAACAAAGCTAATAAAGGGTCTGGAGGATCTTAGTTATGAGGAAAGGTTGCGAGCGTTGAACTTATTCTCTCTGGAGAAGAGACGCTTGAGAGGGGATATGATTTCAATTTACAAATACTGTACTGGTGACCCCACAATAGGGATAAAACTTTTTCGCAGAAGAGAGTTTAATAAGACTCGTGGCCACTCATTACAATTAGAAGAAAAGAGGTTTAACCTTAAACTACGTAGAGGGTTCTTTACTGTAAGAGCGGCAAGGATGTGGAATTCCCTTCCACAGGCGGTGGTCTCAGCGGGGAGCATTGATAGCTTCAAGAAGCTATTAGATAATCACCTGAATGACCGCAACATACAGGGATATGTAATGTAATACTGACACATAATCACACACATAGGTTGGACTTGATGGACGTGTGTCTTTTTTCAACCTCACCTACTATGTAACTATGTAACTGCCAACAGCCAAATAAATGAGCAAGCCCCTCCTCCTCCTCCCACAAGTCCACCACCAGAGCCACAGCCTCCAAGGAAGGCTGCAGGGCAGCGTGGAGGGAAGGCTGCGGGGAAGGCTGCAGGGCAGCGTGGAGGGAAGGCTGCAGCGAAGAGAAGAACGTGATGACCTGGGTTCAGTCTGGTCTGACAGAAGACACAGGATGGTGTAGTACCACAGCCTGGGGACATATATGTCATCTGCTGCTGGTCTTGATCTCTAGGATTCCTGGACTAGATTGTGCTCCCTATTAAACGTTACGCCAGCGTTGCCTTCATCTTTATTTTGTTAACCAGAATAAATGGATATTTTATTTTCTGAAAATACTTGCCTATGTGTTTTTATGAAAATAAATTTTTAAAAGACAATGTCAATATATATATATATATATATATATATATATATATATATATAGAGAGAGAGAGAGAGAGAGAGAGAGAGAGAGAGAGAGAGAGAGAGAGAGAGAGAGAGATCACTAGAAAATACATTTTTAACAATCCTAAAAAAAAGATCTTGATGAAATAAGAAATAATAAAATAAAAAATGTGCAAACATTCATGAATCTCATTCATGAAATCAAGAGAAATAGTCCATAATTCTGTTTGTGAGATCTCTGTGTGAATATGAGCAGCAAAACAACTTAGTTCTTCTAGCATTATAAAGAAGACAATACTGCGCTGCATTCAACGATCACAGAATTTGCAGCGTGAGGAATGTGTTAGCTACAATACGAACACTAGTTTTTCAAGACCGTGCGCTTCCGTCTCGTACTTGCTTCTGAGCATGCGTCGTTTTTTGTCTGTCGGACCAGCATACAGACGAGCGGATTTCTCAATAAGAACTGGGTCCGGCGGAGTTCCAGCGGAAAGATTTGAAACATGTTCCAAATCTTAAGTCCGTCAGATTTTCAACAGAAAAAGTCAGCTAAAGGTCCGATGAAGCCCACACACGGTCGGATTGTCTGCTGGATTCGTTCCGTCGGACCAGTGCGGTCCAAAAGTCCGCTCGTGTGTACACGGCATAAGGCGTCAACAGCAAAACACAGCGCTCGCGGAAAATCTGTCTTATTTTCAGCCAGATCATCCTCCCGGTTAGGCCTGTCAGGCCGTCTGACCTAAACCTTTACGGACTGGCTGATACCAATTGCTGCAACAGCTGGCTGAATAGCTGAACTGGCCAAAGAAAAGGAAGCTTTTAATAATGACTCCAATTTCTTCACACAAATAGAGCTTTCTTTTGGTGATATTTAATCACTGCTGGGTATTTCATTTTTTACAAAAAAAAAAAAAGACCAAAAATTGTGAAAAAAAAAAAAGGTTTTTTACTTTGTCAGTAAATTTTGTAACCAAGTAATTTTTCGCCTTCACTGATGTGCGCTGATGAGGTGGCACTGATAGGCTGAACTGGTAGGCACTGATGTGGTGGCACTTATGGGCACTGATTAGGAGGCACTAATATGCCGCACTTATGGGCACCGACAGGTGCCACTGATATGTGGCACTGATGGGCACTGTTAGGTGGCACTGATGGGCACTAATAGGCGGCACTAATAGGCGGTACGGATGAGCGACACTGATGGGCATTACTGATGGCCATTGATTGACAACAGTGATGGGTGGCACTGATTGCCAGCACTGACTGGCATCGCTAATGGGCACTAACTGGTGGAACTTGTGGGCAGTGGTGGGCACTGATTGCTGCCACTGATAGCTGGCAATGGTGGGTAATGGTGGGCACTGATTGGTGACACTGTGTTGCACTATTGTAATCAGGGCACTGATGATCAGTGCCCTGATTACATTCCTACATGTCCCCCTGTGATGAGAAGCCACTGATCGGCTCTCCTCTCCTCACACTATCAGTGTGAGGCGAGGAGAGCCGATTACCGGCACTTCCTTGTTTACATGTGACCGGCTGTGATTGGACACAGCCGATCACATGGTTAAAGAGCCGCAGATGCGGCTCTTTACAGAGATTAAGGTCGCGCCGTGTCTTAGCAACACAGCGAGGCCGCGATTGCCGCGCTGCGTGCCCCCGTGGGCAAGCGAGAACGGCTGTTCTGGGAAGCCATCATATGACGGGCACAGTGGCTGCATTTGACAGGGCACAGTGGCTGCAATTGATGGGGCATCTATTTTTATTTATTTCTACGGAGCCTACAGAGCATTGCACCCAGTTGTATTTTCCCTGGGGGGAAATGCAACCATGTTTTACATTGTACGTCCCTATACACCTTGTGCCCTATAAAAGGGGATGGGCATTAGGATGTGTATATATACCTAGTAAACACCTCCAAAATCTTGATATACCAGGCATGTGTTAAGTACAATGGTGTGCAGGCATTTTTTTTATTTCTTTGTGTACATTGTAATGCACATGCATTGAGCAATGTACACTCTGGGCTCAAGATGGGATGGGTTCTAGAACACTAACTTCTGTCTCAGCACATGTGCAGGATTTACATAATCCTGAACTTAATGTGTCTCTGGATTTCATTTCAGTGGTGTTATCTGAGAGAATGTGTCAATTTTGAGACCTGGCCAAAAAGCATTGATAGAGACTGGGGACCATGGTCAGTTTGGGGAGAGTGCACCTGGACCTGCAGCAGAGGAGTCTCTTTGTCTATAAGACACTGTGACAGTCCAGACTTGGAGTAAGTAAATAAAGTAAGCCTGAGCCAACATAAAGAACCATTTTGATCATGTTAAGATTTACAGTATTCTTTTTGTGTAGATTTCATAATTCGTGCCTGGTTTGTCTGTGAATGCCTAAACAGACTATTGGGATAATAATGGAGTACTCCAGTTACAGATCATTTTGCCATACTTAAACTGTGCCGGCCTCCCCTTCAAAAAGTTTAAGGTCAGCTACAACACATACTGTAGCTGCTGACTTTTAATATTAGGACACTTATCTGTCCTGGAGTCCAGCGATTGTTGGCACTGAAGCTGATGTTTCCATCAGCTGTCGGGTACTGCCTCGGCCATTGCCGGTGACAACTGCGCATGCGCGAATCGTGCTGCACTCTCCAACTGACTGAGGCCAAACTTCAGAGTGATCTCACCCAGCGAGGTCCGACAGGAGTAGGGAGAGGGTACCTGTCCCCACATTTGGGTACCAAATGTGGCACCAGAGGGGAGAGACAGATAAGTGGAGGTTCCACTTTTGAGTGGAACTCCACTTTCACAAGAATAAATACATCTGCATGTTGTTTGAAGGTACACTGAAGTGTTGGCTGCGGTACACATAGGGATTTCTTCTTTAGTACATCATAAAAAGGCCAAATGTTTGTATCTTGCTGTCCATTCAGAGCTCCATTAGGATAATCTGCAGTTCTAGTCCAGAATACTTTCAGTGCAAAGACTAAGTCCTCTGTAAATAGTAACTCTCTGTATTTACAGTTACAACAATTAAAGTTTCTCCTGCATCTCTTTTATTTATTTTTTTTGTTGGTTAGAGCTCACAAGTAATATGTAATAATAACAAAGGAGTATGAACTAACGCTATGCTAAGGATACCCATATCACACCATTGCAGCTTGCTTTAGCTCTGCCTTTCCTAAGCATATTCCCTTAAAATAAATCCTTAAGGGGGAACTTTACCCATAACAACCTGATAAAGTATATAGTTCTTTAGCAAGGAACATATATTCCACATTAATAATTATGCTACCAAAATTGGTGTGTGCTGTAAATTGCCTCCAGCATTGCTGCTGTTTCTTCTTGCTGAACGCGGCCATTTTGCTGAAGCCCAGAGTCCGAGCAGTAAATCATAAAGCAGAACTAAACCCATCAATTTAATGGTTTAAAAAACAGTTACATTCCTGTAATGCCAGGATTGCTAAACTGTTACATTTGCTTGTGTCCTCAACCAAACTGTTTTACCATCAAATTGCTGGTGTCATAACTAACATCTGCAGCACCATGGTAGTTGCAGATCAAACAGAAGCAGCATCCTTGGCTGTAAAGATAGGAGGGTTTCATTAAGGCTGTCAACAGATCAGCCTCTACAAATTCAGCAGTGCCTAATTGAGAGCAACTCAGCATGTGTAGTGCATTACTGTATTTTATACAGTATAGGCACTTATTTTTAATGTTTTATATAGCTATACCTGCAAAAGAGGCAGCAGAAAGTGATCTAGCGGGACTTAATTTTCCTACTAAAGTTCCACTTTGACTATAGTGCCAGATGTAAAGGTTAGGCTAAAGTGATTCCTAAGATGCATAACTGGTAAATATCGGTATTTAAAGGGAAAGTGGCTGGGGAGAGGGTGTGATAAGTAAGGAATGGGGAAAAGGGGAAGGTAGGAGAGAGATCATCTCTGCCGCAAGAGTTTAAAACCAACCAACAGAGGGAATGTTGATTGGAAAATGAATAAACATGAATAGTAGTAGTAATCTGTTCAAGGCATTTTTCTTGACAGAAGTCATCCCAGATTCAACCCTTGTTTAGGGGTGGGAGGCCCTTTGTCCAGAGAGTGAGAAAGGTACAGGTAAAGGGTCTTCCATATACAGTCAACTGATTATTGTGTAGATCCAACTGGATTCTGTTCTATCAAAGCTGTGTATCTGTCTGTGGTTTGGAAATGATTCCAGCATGCCCAAATGCGTAATAATTTGGCTGTGGAATCACAAGCAATATGAATCAAATCTTCCATCTCCGTGATTTTCCAGATGTATTTGAGGCTACTGATTTAGGGGATTTGGAAAAGGGGCCAGTACAGCCTAAACTGGCACAATATCCTTATGAATATTTTGGCACACAAAAACATTCATTTCAGTTTCAATGGTTAGAAAAATACAGCTCGTTGGAGTATTCAATACAAAAAAAATGCCTCATTCTGGTTTACCTGCAGAAATTTTGGTACTAAACAAGGTCAGTCACACTTAGATTCACTTATGTGCAAAAGTGGATACAAAAACTGGAAAAGAGCTCTTGATTCATTTAAGGAACACGAAAAATCACACCTTCCTCAAACATTATTCACCACCATCTATACTTCTCCTTCATCTCAGAATACAGTTATTCAGTGCTGCTCTGAGGAAGTTAGCAGTAAGATAGTCAGTGAATTGAAGGCTTCTGGTCTTTATTCGGTAATGGCAGATGAGGCAAGAGATCATCAAAAAGAACAATTAGCCATATATATCTGCTACGTTTTACCAGAAAATGGTGGAATAAAAGAACATTTTCTTTCTTTGAAGGAATTGAAAGATTTCTGTGTGGATTCACTCACTGAATCTTTGCAGGAGTGTTTGAAAGATTATGGGCTAGATAGTCTTTTATGCGTTACACAAACGTACAATGGTGCAGCAGTCATGAGGAGTGAGTAGTGGCGTCCAAGCAAAATTCCAGAAATACCACCCAGAAGCTATATATGTGCACTGCTATGCTCAAACTCAATCTTGTATTGTGCCATACTTGCAAAGCAATAAAAGAAGCCAAGGATTTTTTCAATACAATGGAAAATCTCCACACATCAAAAGTTCAAAGATGCGTAATCCACATTAGGCTTGAAACCAGGTGAACTAGTTCAGCTATCAGATACCCACTGGTCTTGCCAGACACGCTCTGTGAACGCACTGATTACCAATTTTGTTCCTGTCTACAAGTGCCTTTCAGAGATAAAATCAAGTACTGCATCTGGTCTGTTGTCAAATTTTTAAAAAATCTCTGTAATTTTTTGTCATTTTATGTTCCAAAATTTATTGAGCACAACAGAGGGATTCCATAAAACACTCCAAAAAGAGAATCTAAAGTTAGCTAAAGCAGTTGACCTTAAAGAGGCAGTTTGTAGTACTTTAAAATTCATGCGCATAACTGAAAAAGCGTCAGAGCTGCTTCAGAAAGCTGAAATCTTATTGGCTAGTGTCAACACTGAAGGTGAAGAAGTGGTTATGCAAAGAAAAAAACAAAAGCACATGGAAGACTATGTGACTGAACCTAGTTTTTCTCGTGAATATGTCAGTTCCAAAGATGACTTCAGAACCAAGATATTTTTTCCATGTGTAGACCGCATGCTATCTGAACTAGACCATAGATTTTCTAGCATCAAAAAAGAACTGATAAGAGGGATTCAGGCCTGCAGTCCACTTTCCCCAAACTTTTTGTATGAGCCGGATTTAGCTGAGATTGCTAGGCATTACAAAATTCAACTCAAAAGAGAGGAAATGCTTGTTACCAAAAATTTATTTGCACGGAAACAACTGGATGGTGAACAAATGTCAATGGATCAAGTCTATCAACAGTTAGATCCTTTAATGTTCCCAACTGTAAAAAATAATATTCAAATTGCTCTAGCTATTCCCGTGAGCAGTTGCAGTTGTGAGAGATCTTTCAGTGCGCTCAGGCGACTTCACAATTGGATGAGATTTACAATGGGACAGTCTACATTAAACAATCTTGCAGTACTTTCAATAGAAAAACAGGTTTTTGAATTTGTTTCGGAGGAAGATATAATTGATCATTTTGGCCGTAAACAAGAAGACACGCACTAATAGTTACTAGTTTAAAAAAAAAAGTTAATTCAGAGTTTACAGTCAGTCTTAATGCACATCCTTTACATTTATTTCAATTATTTGTATGTTAAATTGTTTGGAAAAAAATAAGGGGGCTGTATCGCCTGTGAATGAAAAGAATAAAGCATGATTGAAAATTATCTATACATTACCTTAACAGTACTGCAAGCAAGCTATTGCCAAAATTAGAAGAAAAATGTGTTTTAAAGGTGTCTGGGGAGTCTTCTGTTTATGACATCACCTGTGGCCTAATAGGCACATTACATATTTCCAATTGAAAGCCAGTTCATTAACTTCTCATTTATAATTTTTTCTCCTGATTTATGCATTTACTTGCAATTTTGCTAACACAATGTATAAACACACAGTGCAAAAGTATTGATTTTTCGTGCTTTGTTGCCTCAAAACCTGGAATTAACATGGATGGATTGAGGATTTGCATCATTTAATTTACAGAACATGCCCACAACTTTGAAAATGTTTCTTTTTTTTATTGTGCAGCAAACAAAAAATAGGATAAAATAACAAAAAAGTCAATGTGCATAACTATTCACCCCCCTAAAGTCAATACTTTGTAGAGCCACCTTTTGCAGCTATCACAGCTCCAAGTCGCTTTGGATAAGTCTCTGAGCTTGCCACATCTTACCACTGGGATTTTTGCCCATTCCTCCTTGCAAAACTGCTCCAGCTCCTTCAAGTTGGATGGTTTGCACTTGTGAACAGCAATCTTTAAGTCTGACCACAGATTTTCTATTGGATTGAGGTTTGGGCTTTGACTAGGCCATTCCAAAACATTTACATGTTCCCCCTTAAACCACTCAAGTGTTGCTTTAGTAGTGTGTTTGGGGTCATTGTCCTGCTGGAAGGTGAACCTCCGTCCTAGCCTCAAATCACACACAGAGTGTTGAACACAGGTTTTGCTCAAGAATATCCCTGTATTTAGCACCATCCATCTTTCCCTCAGCTCTGACCAGTTTCCCAGTCGCGACTGCTGAAAAACATCCCCACAGCATGATGCCGCCACCACCATGTTTCACTGTAGGGATGGTGTTCTTTGGGTGATGTGATGTGTTGGATTTGCACCAGACATAGCGTTTTCTTTGATGGCCAAAAAGTTCAATTTTAGTCTCATTAGACCAGCACACCTTCCTCCATACATTTTGGGAGTTTCCCACATGCCTTTTTGCAAACTCAAAATGTGCCATTTTGTTATTTGCTGAAAAGTAATGGCTTTCTTCTGGCCACTCTGCCATAAAGTCCAACTCTATGGAGCATAAGGCTTATTGTCGTCCTATGTACAGATACTCCAGTCTCTGCTGTGGAACTCTGCAGCTCCTCCAGGGTTACCTTAGTTCTCTGTGCTGCCTCTCTGAATAATGCCCTCCTTGCCCGGTCCGGGAGTTTTGGTGTGCGGTCGTCTCTTGGCAGGTTTGCTGTTGTGCCATGCTCCTTCCATTTGGTTATGATAGATTTGATGGTGCTCTTAGAAATCAAAGATTTGGATATTTTTTTTATAACCTAACCCTGACTTGTACTTCCCAACACTATTGACCCTAGAGGTGTTGAAACTAATCGTAGCATCGATGCATCAGGATTTGACCACCCACGATGTGGCATAGATGCTACGACTTGCACAATCGATTTTCTGATGACGTCACCCATGCGCCGCTATATGCTCTGCCTCCGAGTCTGAACTGAACAGAAAGCAGCCGAAGGAGCCGTGGGCATTGGCCGCGCCTCTTTTCCCGCCCCCGCTGACGTCATCCACAGTCGCACGCCATGTTGAGCTGGCTGCTGCAAGACACGTGGGGCAAGTGCCCCTAACTCCTGATGAGTCATGACCCGGTCCCCAGAGCCTTCCTCCTTGGCTCACCTCACACTGTGCACAGGCTGCCTCAGTCCTCTTTACAACAGGGAGACCCAAAACGCCAGACGGCTGCAGTTGTCCTCTGTCCTCCAGTCCTCCTCACAGGCGGCTGCTGCTGCGGGCATCATCATCATCATCAGGTACTTTGGGAACTAACCACCATCTTATTGTAGTATAAAGAATGGGCTGTCTCCTGTGGACAGCACAGCACCATCTTATCTCTTGTGGCTTAAAGAGTGGACTGGGCACGTGAAGGAAAGCACCAAAGTCTTATCATTTGTGACCATGAAAAGTGGGATAAAGGGTTGGCTGTGTGGTGCTGGGAACCTACCTACACCTGTATAGTATACATACATAGTCAGATGAACAGTAGTCTTTGTGCAAGAATCCAAATGGTGTGAGCCATTATAGGTCTCCTACACCACTTTAAGTAAACAGCTGCCAGCAGTGGTAGTCTTTGTGCATGGATTTGTAAGAGGAACCCATAGGAGGGTAGGTGCAGTGTCTTGTGTAGCTACAAAAGTCTCTGCCCATCTCTTGTATCATGTCTGCAGTCTCTGACCCTCTCTTGTATCATGTCCGCAATCTCCATCACATATATTTCAGATTAAAAAAACATTGAACCAAAGGCTGTAATGTAACAAAATAGGTAAAAAGCCAAGGGGGGTGAACACTTTTGCAAGGCACTGTATAATTTACAATAATTGTTTTCCTCTTCATTCACAGAAAAACAATGTCTACGTGATAGAGCCCTTCACCTAAATTTGTGTCTGATGACGATACTCATTGTTTTTCACTATTGTTTTGTTTACATGTTACCTCAGGAATTTAAATTGTCCTACAAATTAAGTTGTTTTTACCAGACCAGGGGTAGGCAACCCCCGGCACTGGT
Organism: Lithobates septentrionalis; assembly: GCA_037952835.1. Lineage (NCBI taxonomy): Eukaryota > Metazoa > Chordata > Amphibia > Anura > Ranidae > Lithobates > Lithobates septentrionalis. Next base: position 1,172,133 of record JBBDGP010002848.1, read on the forward strand.
GCCGCATTCGGCACTCAAAGCCTCTTTTGTCAGCACTCGACTCTCTCCCCATCAGCAGAGCAGCACAGGGAAGTGTCAGTGAGACACTAATGCATTCCAATTTCAGAATTCTCCACACTGCACCTGCACTAAGGGGGAGGCACTGTGCCCCCAGACATTGTAAAAGATGGGAAACATTGTTTGGTTCTCTAATTTTTGATGTAGCTGCAATCGTCAGCTTTTGTGATGGGGAAGAGATTGGGTGCAGTTCTGCTAGGGGGGTGGTGGTCCCAGTTTTCAGGAGGAGGAGGACTGTCATTGCCCACTGCTAAAGCCAATCACAGTCCTGCTAGCCCCACCCACCAACTGCAGGAAGGTGACTTGCTTGGTTGCCACTATCAATCTCAGAAAGAAGGGATTTCACTGTGATTGAGAAAACCACAATCCGGTGACAGATTAACTGTTGAGCTTCTGGGAACTTTGTTGAAATTATTCCTGAACCTTTTCGTCACTTACTTCTGTTGTTTTTTTTTTTTTTGCCACATCAGCCAAGTACTGTTCATTAAAGGGTGTTATTTCAACTTTCAAGTCAAACTTATCCCTTAATACTTTCACATCATTATGGCGTTTTCTTTTTGCACATAGTCTTTTTGTTCATCCAAATGATATATAATTATGCTTATATCTAATCATTTCAAAAATCCCTATACCAGGGAGCTGTGCCCCCCCCTTACCCCCCTAACTCTCCCTTGATATTCTTACCCCGCCAGTCCCCCCCCTCCCCCCCCCCCAACCCACCCCAAGAGAGTCCTAACCTTGCCCTTCCCTGTCCTCCACCTGCTTTTAGTGCCTGTTTGGATATTTAGCTCGATTTTATGATTATATTTTTGTTTAAAGTGCTTCCTTGATTCTCTTTAAGATATCTTTGTCATTTAACAGGTCTTCGTTCAGTCTCCATCCCCGGCCCTGTAGGTCATTTTCGCCTAATTTTATTTGTAAACTCACGGGTGCGTGGTCCGAGAATGTCATGTTGCCAATGGCTGCTTCTGTGACCTCTTCCAACAACCTATGCTCTACCAGGAAAAAATCAATTCTCGAGTATGTCGCATGTACGGGGGAGTAGTAAGTGTAGTCCCTTGTGTCCCCTTGCTGGGTCCTCCAAACATCTACCAGCTGGAGTTGGTGCAATTTCTTTTTAAGTTTCCCAGTCCACACTCCACCCCTCCCCCGGTCATGCGATGAACAGTCCCTCTCAGGGTCTAAACAGAGATTAAAATCCCCTGCCATGATAGCCCTCGCAGTCTTGAATTCTTCAAATTTAGTCAGTATATTCATTACTTTTCTATATGTATTTTTATTTGGCCCATAGATGTTTGCCAGGGAGTACTTCAGACCATTGATTTTGCCTTTCAGAAAGAGGTAACAACCCTCCGGGTCCGATAGACCCTCCTCAAGTTCAAATCTAGTCTCCCTGGCAAACCCTATGGCCACTCCCCTTGCTCCCCTAATTGGTGAGTCACTATAGTACCAAACTGGGAAGTCCCTAGAAAAGATTTTTTGGTTCTTATTGGTACTTAAGTGTGTCTCTTGGAGCATTGCGACCCCAGCCTTCAGGAACTTCAATACCCCTAAAATATTTGCACGTTTTACGCAGGCATTCAATCCCCTTACATTATAAGATATAATTTTTAGATTAGATATCATCAGTCGCTCTTATTTGTTTTCTCCCTTCTTAAAGACAGGCTCCTGGTGCTTTTACATAGGTTAGACCCTATTTTTTTGTAGTACTGACTCATGACCCAGTTGGCTGTAGGACTCCCCCCCCATTCCCACCCCCCCCCAGCCCCTCCTCACCCACCCTCCCCCACCCACCCCCCCTCCCTCCTTCCCCATCACCGTGCATTTGCGGGAACAGCTGGCCCCCCTTGGGCCTAGCAAGAAAAAAAAACGTGGCTCTCCGACTCGCCCCCCGGTTTACCCCCTGAGGTTGGGCTCGGTGAGGGAGCTAGTCAAGCCCGAAAACCGACCCTGGGTGGGAAGATTTGCCTGGCCCGGTCATCCCTCCCACCCTCCCGCCTGCACCCCCCGGTAACCCCCCCCCACCACCCCCCTCCCCGCCCCCACCATCATGAACCGGGCGCGGCAGAGCCCCTCCTCTTTTTTTTTTTTGTTCTTCTTCTTCCTTATTCTGTCCTTATTAAGTCCTCTGTCCTTTTGGACCCCTATACTCTTTTGCGGAGGTTATTGGTTTCCAGGTAGTTGATTCCCGTGCAGATTCCTGGTTGGCGATTTTTTCCCACCAACCCGGGATCTCCACTAGAGGGATTCCTAGGCGTTGACAGAATTTTTGTGTTTCTTCCGGGAATCTCAGTGTGGCCGACCGGCCCTCTTTGCGTCCAATTAAGCAGGCAGGGAAGCCCCAGGAGTACTGCACCTCATGTGTTATTAGGGTCGCAAGTAGTGGTTTCAGAATTCTTCTCCTATTAAGTGTCTCTGCTGACAGGTCTTGAAAAATGTGCAGGCTTGTTTCCCCATATTGTGCCTGCATGTTTTTCCTCAAATTGGAACTGATCTCCTCTTTGTCCTGATAGTTGTGGAATCGCACGATGACATCCCGCGGGGCGTCTTCCCTAATTTCCGCTGGTTTTCTAATCCTATGCACTCTGTCCACTTTTAATTTGCTGCTATCATCTCTCGGTTTCCTGAGTTATCATGTTTTTGATTTCTGCCTCTTGTTTGTCCATTGTATTTTCAACTTCCTCCACTCTTTTTAGAATATGGCTCATGTTTTCGTGCACAGTACTGATCTCCACCTTGATTGAGGCCTCCAGTTTCGCAAACATTTCTGCGCTTTCCCCCTTAGTGGGGAGATGTTTTTCCTGCTGGGGTGCCATTAGCGCCTCTGCCTCTATCTCGCCACCAGGGGGTCTTGTTTCGATGTCTGCCACCTGGCTTCTTGTCCCGACTTTAACTGGGCGTACTGGTGTTTTATTTTTATTCCCTGTTACTTTGTCAGGGCTGACTTTACTGGGCTCATTCACCATATATTTCCTGATGGCTCCAGGGCTAGCGCTTACTCTAGGCGGGTTCGCCGTGGCCCCTTTTGCTGATTTGCCTCTCATTTCCTCCTTCCCTGCTAGATAAAGCACAAATAATGGCAAAACCAGGTTCACACGGAAGATAATGCGGTCCACCCCTTAACCCCTCTTCCCCGGGTGTCCTGCGTCTCCAAACTAAAAGCAACTATGTTCGTTTTTATAAGTGGTTTAGGAGGAGGAGGGGGTCTCGTTGGTTTGGGGTAGAAAAATGTCACTATATAGACAGTATCTAGGTTTCTACCCTAGAACTACAGGCTCCTATTCTCCCCGAGGCCCTGCTATCAGGGGGGTCTCACCACTGTTGCTCCGCCGCCTCTAGAACTTGCTCATCTCCAGCCGCCCACCTAGAAAGCTCCATCACATTCCTAATATTGCAGTTCAAACTGAGCAAAGCACTGCCTTTAGTAGCTGTTATACTTTCTTTTATAAGGATTATTAACAACAATAGAAGTATATCACAGTCCCCTATGTATAAAAATTCATAAGCTTTATATTATTCCAGCAGGCCACTTACCCTCCTTTCCAGGTAGAGAAAGACCGGACTCTTAGCCAATTGTGCAGTGCTTACCCTTCGCCTGTGAACTCCTGGGGCTTTTCACCTGTCAGTATGCTTCCCTTGTTTCTTCTATTAAACTTCTTCCACAACACCTGTCAGACCGTCTCCGCCAAGCCCGCTCCGCGTTAGATCATGCCTCTTCACCTTCTCTTCTCAGCCTATAGTTGTCAGCACACGCTGGTGGAGGCACGTTGTCCCCGATCGGGCCCCAGACAGCAGCCGCCGCCTGCCGCTATGAGCCCACTCACGGGCGCACCGCTCTCACCACCTCCGCCCACCTCCGCCGACCTCCGAGACCGAGCACCTGGATGGGGTAGCGGAGGAACGGCCCGCAGGACTCAGCGTTCCAGAGAGGGGGGGGGCGGCCAGGGATCAGAGCGCGACCCGAAAGCCGCTCGGTGCGAGCATCTCAGCTAGAGGGACGCCGAGCCACCCAGACTCAGCAACGGCGTCGAGACTCCGCCCACATCCGGTTCCTCCCTCCTCCGAATATCCCTTCATTTTCGTCACTTACTTCTGAACCCCCAGCACTCTGTGTCCCTTTAAGCCACAGCCAGTATTCAGCGCAATGAAAATCACACCCAACTTTTCCTGTGGTGCAGAGTGCCGCACTTTTTCTCAGCTGTGGGGGCCCAACTTATGATCCTGCACACAGGCCCACTGCTTTCAGAAAATGCCTCTGACCAGAGCTCATTATTGCGCATCCATTCCAGATGCTTGTATGTGACATCACATACAAGCACGTGGGCTGGATGCGAGAGTTGTATCAGCAGGATGAGTGTGCCAGGACGGGTAGATGTGTCTCATCTCTACTTCCTTTCACTACTCTGCATAACATAGATGAGAAGAGGGTACAGCGGTGGAGCAGATGAGCAGGAGGGTACAGGGGTGGGGAAAATGAGCAGGAGGGGTTCAGAGGTGGGACAAATTAGCAGGAGGGTACATCGGTGGGGCAGATGTGCAGGGGAGGTACAGTGGTGGAAAAGTTGAGAAGGGGGTTCAGCAGTGGGACAGAAGAGCAGGGGGGTTCAGTGTTGGGCCAGATGAGCAGGGGGGTTCAGTGTTGGGCCAGATGAGCAGGGGGGGTTCAGTGTTGGGCCAGATGAGCAGGGGGGTTCAGTGTTGGGCCAGATGAGCAGGGGGGTTCAGTGTTGGGCCAGATGAGCAGGGGGGTTCAGTGTTGGGCCAGATGAGCAGGGGGGGTTTAGTGTTGGGCCAGATGAGCAGGGGGGTTCAGTGTTGGGCCAGATGAGCAGGGGGGTTCAGTGTTGGGCCAGATGAGCAGGGGGGTTCAGTGTTGGGCCAGATGAGCAGGGGGGTTCAGTGTTGGGCCAGATGAGCAGGGGGGTTCAGTGTTGGGCCAGATGAGCAGGTGGGTTCAGTGTTGGGCCAGATGAGCAGGTGGGTTCAGTGTTAGGCCAAATGACCAGGGGGTTCAGTGTTGGGCCAGATTAGCAGAGGGGTTCAGTGTTGGAGCAGATGAGCAGGGGGTTACAGTGGTGGGACAGACGAGCAGGGGGTTACAGTGGTGGGACAGATGAGTGGTTGGACAGATGAGCAGGGGATTACAGTGGTAAGACAGATGAGCAGGGGGTTACAGTGGTAAGACAGATGAGCAGGGGGTTACAGTAGTGGGACAGATGAGCAGGGTGACACAGTGGTGGGACACATTTACAGGGGGGGCAGTGATCTGAGGTGTGAAGGTGCATTAATTGGGGCTGATCTGAGGCGTGAGAATGCAGGATGTTATTTTCTCACTACTAAAGTGATTGAGTGTGTGAAGTTGACTTTTTTTTGTTAGAAAATCGGCACTCTCAATTTCTTTGAAAACATTTTTCGGCACACTGTGCTCAAAAGGTTGCCTACCCCTGTACGCCTGTACCAGACTATTTTAAAGATATTAAAAGATATTTATTTTATGTGTGTGTTTAATGTTATGTCTAATTATTGATATTTGCTTAACTTTGGAACCAAAAACACCTTTTATGACAACGTGAATGAGAATTGTTTTATTACATTTGTGTGATATTGTTAATATATTTTATATATATATATATATACCGTATTTATCGGCGTATAACACGCACTTTGTGTCCCCTTAAAATCAGGGGAAAATTGCGGGTGCGTCTTATACGCCGGTCCCCTGCGATCCTGAGCTGCCAGATTTTCAAAATCGCCGACCGCGATTTGAAAATGGCGCCGCCGGCGCCGAAATACACAGAGCCGGTCCTCAGCTCTTCTCGGCCACTTTCAGCTTCACTCGAGCGCCGCCCGAACCTAGCCGAGTGTACTCGGCTAGGTTTGGATAGCTCCGCTCACAGTCACGCACATCCCGGGCGGGACTACGAGTGGAGCCGAAAGTGAATGAGAGCCGCCGAGAAGAGCCGAGGACCGGCTCTGTGTATTTCGCCGCCGGCGGCGCCATTTTCAAATCGCGGTCGGCAATTTTGAAGCTCAGGATCACAGGATCGAAGGGGAGCTGCAAGGCTGCACTGGGGCAAGGCTGCACTGGGATAAGGCTGCAATGGACACTGGGGAAGGCTGCACTGACAAGGCTGCACCGACAAGGCTGCACTGACAAGGCTGCACTGACATGGCTGCACTGACATGGCTGCACTGACATGGCTGCACTGACATGGCTGCACTGGGGCAAGGCTGTACTGGGGCAAGGCTGTACTGGGGCAAGGCTGTACTGGGGCAAGGCTGCACTGGGGCAAGGCTGCACTGAGAAGGCTGCAATGATGGGCATTTAAATGTAAGTTTTTTTCCCTTCAACTTCCCTCCTAAAAGTTTTTTCCCTTAAAATTCCCTCCTAAACTTGGGGTGCGTGTTATACGCCAGTGCGTGTTATACGCCGATAAATACGGTATATATATATATATATATATATATATATATATATATATATATATATATATATATATATATCATCATAATCTCTTGACTGGGATGTACAACATATGCAAATGTAGAAAACCATTGTTTACATATGTTTATTCATAGAGCTCATTCCTTAAATTGGGGTTCCACCCAAAAAACAAAAATACCTGGAAAAATTCTAAAAAACAAAACAAAAAAACATTTGGATATTTATTTTTTTTCACTTACCTCTAAATGCCTGTTGCTAGGTGGTCCCTAGTAGTCTGCCTGTTCCTTAGCCTGGGCTGGTGACATCACTTCCCCCTCGGCACAGGAAGGGCTCCGCTCTGCTCCCTCTCTCCTGTCAATCATCTGGGACCCATTACAGGTCCCAGGTGATTGAGCGGCCAATCACGGCGTGCGGCGCCGCTCGCGCATGCGCAGTGGGTGCCAGGCTGTGAAGCCACAGCCCGGCGCCCACAGTTGAAATGCCGGCGCCGATGAGCGGAGGGGGGGGGCGAGCGGGGCTTCGATCCCCCGCATCGCTGGACCCAGGGACAGGTGAGTGTCCAATTAAAAGTTAGCAGCTGCAGTATTTGTAGCTGCTGACTTTTAATTTTTTTTTTTTTTTTGACGGCCCCCCTGGGTGGAACTCCTCTTTAAGTATTAAGTTGGCAATTTTATTTTAAATAAAAAAAAAACTGAAGCAAATGATTCTTGCTTTATTTTCTTTTTGCATATGAAATTTATATATGGTAAAGGTGGCTAACAGTTGGGTTTCTATAGTCCTCAGTCACATATGTGGGTACAGATCTTATTAGTCGAAATAAAAAAAATCTGAAGTCAGATATATTGTGTAAATATTGTTTAATTATATTAAAGTGACAATCTGCAAATGGTGGCAGGTGACGTGGCAAGTGACAATCCGCAAATGGTGGCATGTGATGTGGCAAGTGACAATCTGCAAATGGTGGCAGGTGACGTGGCAAGTGACAATCCACATCTAGTGGCAGGTGATGGCGGCAAGTTAAAAAGCTGCATCTGGTGACAGGCGACGGTGGCAAGTGACATGCTGCATCTTGTGGCAAGAGATGTGGCAAGTGACACGCCCATGGCTCCCACTGATTCTGCATTATGGTGAGTTGAACCACTTCATTATATATTAGAATGTAACAATAGAAACAATGCGCTTCAATCACCCTGACAATATATCAACCATGGTGCCATGATGATCGAAACGCCAATACCAGCCTTTGCCCGCAAAAAAATTGCTTACCACCGGCGTGCCCACCCCCGGGGGCCTGTTGGTGACCACTGCTATGGGCTCTAGCCCCAGATCCTCTGCAGACCTAGCAACGACCCTGCTCTGGTCTCTTCAGGGGATACAACACTAGGGATACAACTAGGTTCATCAGGAACTACTGACAACATAGGTGTGCCCTTCCCTGTAGTGTTAGTTTGCTCCTCTTTTTGAAGACATTTACTAGCCAGAAATAGAGAGTACCTGGGTGTAGTATTAACACACCTCAGAAGGGAGACCCTTTAATAGGGTTCACCAAGCCCCTATGCAACAATCCTGCTAAGCACCTTTAGCCTGCAAAGCAACAGCTGGTGATTCACGTGACCCGAGTAAGGAGAAAATAACCGCTGCAAATGCCTGGTGCCATGCCATGCTCTGTGTCCCACAGCTGCCTTCTGGAAGCACCACATGCTTGGCATACATAGCTTAAATAAGCTGGCTGTGCACCGTAACATGCACATGCTGTATTTGTGTATGACACAAATCTTCGTGCGCCCATATAAAGGCTACAGCACATGTGCGCCATCATAAAGGTAAAAAACAGCCAGACACAAGCAAAAAAGGTACACTTTGCAAACACCTACAGCTAGCCCAAAACGCCCCCGTATAGTCACCGCACACAGGTGTGCAGCAACTAGCTAGCTTGACTGATTGTTACAATCACAAGGACACCCCACAATAATAAATAAAGTTTCACTTACCCATCCAGGCACAGGGCAGCTTAGAAACTAAAAGTCCATTCTTCACCCTTCATGGTGGGTTCCTGTCACTTGAGGACCTTCAAGGAGTGGGCACCCTTTTCATGTTTAGGGTCCACTCCCTTGAACCTGTACAGCACCCTGCAGGAATGCCTTAGAGATGTAGTGTCCAGGATTACACTTCGCAGGGTCCAGCGCCCAGAGGCCACATTACAGGCAAAACCTTGCAGGATCTTGAGTCTTCTTTGCGAGGCTCAGGTACCATTTATCTAAGCATATAGAGCCTGTGTCAAATGGATCCGATCGGTCAATCCCTTGATTCATTTAAGAACCTTTGTGGTACTAGAGACCTGGAGCTCAAACAACCATGCCATCCACCTTGCAGACACTGGTAAAAAAACTGAAGTACTTCCTGTATGGGAGGGGTTATATAGGGGATCACTTCCTGTCTAAAGACCTTTGGTCTACCAGTGTCCATTCACCTGGAGATGAAGTATAACTCAGTAGGTAATGAATATTAGCCTAACTCTGTGTCCCATGATGTATGAAAAAGAAATACGGTTTTTGATGAGGTACTCATGTTAAAACTGATCTCCAGTTTTTAGTTAACTTTAAAGTGATTGTAAAGTCCAGTTTAAAAAAAAAATAAAAATAATAACAAACATGTTATACTTACCTGCTCTTTGCAGTGGATTTGCACAGGGCAGCCCGAATCCTCCTTTTTCAGGTCCCTCTTTGACTCTCCTGGCTCCTCCCTCCTGTCGAGTGCCCCCACAGTAAGCAGCCTGCTATAGGGGCACCCAAGCTGAGCTGCAGCTCTGTGTGTCCATTCAGACACTCTCTTCCGACTGGCTAACTGACTTTGATTGACAGCCACGGGAGCCAATGGCGCCGCTGCTGTGTCTCAGCCAATTAGGAGGGAGAGTCAGGGACGGCCGAGTGACTCGTGGACATCGTTGGACAGAGATGGGGCTCAGGTAAGTTTTAGGGAGCTGATGGGGGCTGCTGCACACCTATTACTTTTTATATTCATGCATAGAATATATGAAGGTAAAAAACTATACTTTCCATTCTGCATGCACATTATGACAATAGTATGACATGTCATATTTTACTCTAGGGGATGTCCCTGAGAGCAATGGTGTATTTTTCTTCTTAAGGGGGTATCTTTGTCACTACTGTCTTCTACCGGTTTCCCTGAAGACACTACTGTCTTCAGGGAAACCAGAATTATTCAGGGAAACATTTACCTGTGCTCGAAACATCCTGTGCCCCTTCAATGTTGATCATCTCATTCTCTACATTTGGAACCATTGGAAGGTCAACTCACATCATCACCTCAGTAAAAGCAACTTCTTTTCCAACATCAACAGTAGATCTGTCTTTTTCAGCAATTTTTTTGCTCTAAAATTGTAGTGTTTACTTTTTTTTTTCCTGTGTTGGAAATCAAGAAACAAAATTATTGACTAACATGCAATACAATTAAAAATCTAAAATGAAATTAAACTTTTTGAATATTTCCATACTGCTCCATTAAAACATGTAAAAAGGGGATGCACTTATAAATGCCAGCAGTCAGGGTTTCTATGAATAAGGCCACAAATAGAATGTCGTTAAAAAACAAATAAATATTTTTTTCTTTCAGTTGACAAGAATCAATTGACAAAAACCCTTTCATGGCAACATTATACTTATTTTTCTAACTATTTTTTATTTCAGAAAATTGCTCTAGCTCTTGATGCTTTAGGTCTGACCAACATTTTCTAAGTTGGTATTTATATTGCTCAACCCCATTTTTTTCAGCACTTTCCTCTAAGATATAGGGGTTGGTTTACTAAAACTGGAGCGTGCAAAAACTGCTGCTACTGTGCATGGTAGCCAATCAGTTTTTAATTTCAGCTTGTTCAATTAAGCTTTGACAACAAAATAAAAACTGGAAGCTGATTGGTTTCTATGCAGAGATGCACCAGATTTTGTACTCTTCGGTTTTATTAAATCAACCCCATAGTCTTGTCTTGAATTTGGTTTGCTAGAATATGCAAACTTGTCATCAAAGTCTTTGCTTTCCAGTATGTGCACCATATCCACCATCTCTTTTAAATAGGAAGTAAACGTCCCTCTAATGCTTGGCCCTATAGGTAAGCCTATAATAAGGCTTACATATAGGTAATGTAAATATCTCCTAAACTTACAGTTTAGGAGATATTTACTGTATACTGCACTGATGACATAATCGGCGCATGCACTCTGGAGGAACGGCCATCCATGCCGTTTCTTCATGTGAATGAGTATGGGGTAAAAAAAGTGTAAAAAAAAAATAAATAAAAGACAGGAGGCAGTTTTTGACAAATCCTTTATTAAAAAAAAATAAAAAACAATGTCCCCCAATGTAGATCTATTGTCAATCATGATGCCGGCTGCAAAGTCGAACCCAGAAAAAAGAAATGCTTCACCCATGACGAAGGCTAACTGCCGAATGCCTGCTCCGTTTGACAGTTCTTAAATAAGTAAGGGGCGGGCCACCTGATGACATCACTTGGTGGCACCACCCCCTTGTGATGTCACCGACTGGTGAATGCTGGGTTGGTGATGTCACAAGGGGCGGTGCCACCAGGTGACATCGCCAGATGGCCCAGTCCCTTACCTATTTAAGAACTGTCACGAAGTGGAGCAGGCATTCGCCAGTTAGCCTTCATTGTGAGCAGAGCGTTTTTTCTTTCATTTTTGTTTTTTAGGTCTGGCAGTGTGGCGGACTTTGTGATTGACAATGGATCTACATCGGGGGACATTGTTTTTTTTTTTTTTATAAAGGAATTGTCAAAAACTACCTCCTGTCTTTATTTTTTACACTTTTTTTGGTGAATGAGTAGGGGTACAATGTACCCCTACTCATTCACATGGGAGAGGCAGAATCTGGGGACCCCCTGCCCGCAGACCCGCACAACCACTGCCCCATGTGGCCTGGTATGGTTCGGGGGCGCTCGCTTGTCCCTGTCTTTCCTGGCCTGCCAGGCTGCATGCTCAAATAAGGGTCTGGTATGGATTTTAGGGGGGGCCCACGCCATTTCTTTAAAATCAATTTTGGGGTGGGGGTTCCCCTCAAAATCCATACCAGACCTAAGGGCCTGGTATGGATTTTGGGTGGATCCCACAATTTTTTCTTTAAAAAATTATATTGCCGGAAATGGTCTTTTGTTTTTTTTTTGCAGCCACAAAAATCTGTTTAAAAGTAATTTATTTTTATTTTTTTATACAGTATATGTCAGTTTTGCTGCAGCAGGTTCTATACATGGTTTAGATGGCCACTTTACAGGTAGACTAAGGAGACCCTCCCAGGCACTATATTTAAAGGAATTTTTCATTTTTATTGTTTCACTTTAAGCATCATTAAAATCCTTTAACCACTTCAGCCCCGGAAGATTTCCCCCCATTATGACCAGGCCATTTTTACGATACACCACTGTGTTGCTTTAACTGACAATTGTGCGTTCATGCAATGCTGTACCCAAACAAAATGTATGTAGGTAGGAAAGGAGGCAGAGACTTCAGCACAGCACTTTATACTGGTAAAGAATCAGGAAGGGATTGCTTTCAGCCAAATACAAGATAAATAAACATAAGGAGCTGCGCTCTAAAAAAGACCTGTGACCCAATAATAGGATGCATACAAACTTATATAAAATCCAACAAGTCCCAATAAGTGAATCATGTGACATAAAAAAAAAGTCCTCCACTGTATGGGGAAATCCTGAAAAAGCCTCCAATGGAAGAAAAAGTGGATAAATCAATCCACAAAATGTAGTGACTTTCTTCTGTGACTTTAAGACGGACAAAGCGAATCTACCACCACAAAGAGTGCACGCTTACCAGCTACACAAGCCTTAGAGCTTGTGGCTAACTACCAGCCTGGGCCTTTACCTCCAGGAGCCTCAGGTGACCGATCAAACCATATACTGCTATGGACTGTTGATCGTGAGATCGTGTTGGTCAGAAGCCCAGCATTCAAATCCGCACTCGATATTGATGGTCAGTGTGCAAAGTCCTCCTAGATGAGTGCACAGTGTCCCATTCCCCAGAGAAGGCACAGCAATGCAGCCAGGGTGGGGAGACTCCTCAAGACTGTGTGCACAGGCAAACAGTATTGTGGTTTGATTTATCCACTTTTTCTTCCATTGTAGGATTTTTCAAGATTTCCCAATACATAGGAAGACTTTTTCTTATATGTCACATGATTCACTTATTGGCACTTGTTGAATTTTATATATAAGTTTGTTTGCATCCCATTATTGGGCCACATGTCATTTGTAGAGCGCAGCTCCTCGTGTTTATTTATCTATGTTTGTGTGTATTTCACTTTGAGCTGCTGCTATAGTTGTAGGTTTGGACACAGTACAGTTTTTTTCTCTACATCCAAATACAAGACCCTGGAACTATGGTATGGCAACCAAAATGACAACCTTTCATGGAAGATGTGGAAAGGTGGGGAAGGAACAATCTGTGTGACACCCTGCACAAAGACTTCTACCAAGGAATAAAACGGAAAAGCTCTCTGAAACAGAACAGTCAAGGCAGGATCTGTCCCTTGATGGCACCTAAAATGAGAGACATCTTCACACCAGGCTGGAGAAAAGCTGAAATGTGCCCCAGAACACAAACTTATGTGCCTCACACCAGGCAAAAAAAGCTCAGGCTATAGACTGGCAACTTTTGTCGTCTGACGACCACATTTCCTAAACCAAAGAGGTTCTCAAAAACACCTCCCCAGCCCCACAAGCTGGCATCTTTTGGCAAGATCTTCCAAACTAATTGCAACCAATGATTTCCCAGAATCCAGCATCTGTGTGGATAACCACCATTCTAGAGCTGTCCTGGTCTTGGAAGTCAAAGATCGCAGATCCAAGGACTCTTGACGTTTGTCCCACACCAACAGAATATTGAGCTGAAGTCCTCTGAAGTAAAACTGCGGATTCGGGGGACTGCATCGAAGGTAGCTACCAACTTCCCCAGCACCTTCATGTGGGCCTGAATGGAGGGCCCAATCAGCATTTCTCCTGCAGGAACAGTATCTTCACCTAAGCTGTATTAACAACAGCCTAAGTATTTCAGATGTTGAGTCAGAACCAAGGCCAAATTGTGAAGGTGTAGTACCCATGTCAACATCTCCAGGACCTGTACTATTTGCTGGACATTGGATGTCAAATTTTGAGCCAACTGCTCCCATGGAAGCAGATTGTCCATGTACCCCACAATGGGATACCTGGGGTTTTCAACGGCCCCAGAACTGGAGCCAACACCTTGGTATACACCCTGGGGGCCATGGACAGATCAAAGGGTAACACTACAAATTGATATTGGTGATCTTCCACTCCAAATGTAGAAATTGTTGGAAAATGTGCAGGTAAGTATCCTTGATATTCACTGATTGTTTTGCTTGGTGACTATTAAGGTTCTTTGCGGTATAAGCCAAGGAAGTGATTAAAACGCTGTAGTGTGCTTTACTGAACAGAAAAAACTGCATATACAACTGCAGGATACACATGGCATAGCATACAAGTTATTAAAAAATATGCCTACAACATGCACAAGCTAACTATCACACTAAACTAAACACTAGCCTGCTGTCGTCCAGGCTTCACAGCATGGCCCTCTCTAGCTGTGTCCCAGCATGTGACAACAAAAACACCTGTGACTGAATCTACCATTCCCATCCACTTGCTTCCACCTCTTAAGCAAAGTTGGTGTAGGAAATCCATTTATTTCCTCTCTAGGGACCCCCACCTTAAGTAAAATCAGTCCACATTTGTCTCCTGAAGATCATAAGCCTTGCCTTCCTTTTATCTGACTTAAAGGAGAAGTCCAGCCTGAGATTTTTTATGCTGGGCTTTTCCTATGGGTCACAGGAGTGCAATTCGCTTTGCACTTCTGTGACCCGTTTTTAGCGGAGTGCGGTCTGAAGTCTGCTCTCCGCTGACGTCACTGGAATCAGTCGAGGTAGCACGTCATCACGACTTAGGAAGTCTGGATCTGCCAGCTGCCTGGACTAAATGCAGTCTAAGTGAGCCACTGAGAGGCTGAGATGGCCGCTCCCCGCCCCTCCACAGCCCAGCGCTCCAATGAGCGTGGAGGAGCAGAGCAGTAGAGATGATGACTGACAGGCAGCAGCTCTCCGCTCGGGGAGGTGAGAGACCCAAGCCATCGGCGGTGTTCGGTGGCTCGGTTCTCAGTGAAGAGGCGGTGGGGGACAGATGCAGCATTGGTCTGATGCTGCATCCACCTACATAAGTATAATTAGGCAAAAAAAAAAAAAAAGAAAACATACTTTTAACTCAGCTATGTCTGTTTCCGTTGATTAGCTGTGAGAGAACAAGAGAGACCAAAAAATATGGGACTTTATGGGCACTGTATCAATGAGTAGACATATGTAAAAATGTAAATATAGTCATTTATTAACCACTTGAGCCCCGGACCATTATGCTGCCTAAGGACCAGAGGTCTTTTTCCAATTTGGCACTGCGTCGCTTTAACTGCTAATTGCGCGGTCATGCAATGCTGTACCCAAACGAAATTTGCGTCCTTTTCTTCCCACAAATAGAGCTTTCTTTTGATGGTATTTGATCACCTCTGCGGTTTTTATTTTTTGCGCTATAAACGGAAAAAGACCGAAAATTTTGAAAAAAAATGATATTTTCTACTTTTTGTTATAAAAAAAATCCAATAAACTCAATTTTAGTCATACATTTAGGCCAAAATTTATTCGGCCACATGTCTTTGGTAAAAAAAATGTCAATAAGCGTATATTTATTGGTTTGCGCAAAAGTTATAGCGTCTACAAACTAGGGTACATTTTCTGTAATTTACACAGCTTTTAGTTTATGACTGCCTATGTCATTTCTTGAGGTGCTAAAATGGCAGGGCAGTACAAAACCCCCCCAAATGACCCCATTTTGGAAAGTAGACACCCCAAGGAAATTGCTGAGAGGCATGTTGAACCCATTGAATATTTTTTTTTTGTCCCAAGTGATTGAATAATGACAAAAAAAAAAAAAATATTTACA
This sequence comes from Lithobates septentrionalis, assembly GCA_037952835.1. Lineage (NCBI taxonomy): Eukaryota > Metazoa > Chordata > Amphibia > Anura > Ranidae > Lithobates > Lithobates septentrionalis. The sequence continues at coordinate 1,187,678 of JBBDGP010002848.1, forward strand.
AAAAGTTGTCACTAAATGATATATTGCTCACACAGGCCATGGGCCTATGTGGAATTGCACCCCAAAATACATTCTGCTGCTTCTCCTGAGTATGGGGATACCGCATGTGTGGGACTTTTTGGGAGCCTAGCCGCGTACGGGGCCCCGAAAACCAATCACCGCCTTCAGGATTTCTAAGGGTGTAAATTTATGATTTCACTCTTCACTGCCTATCACAGTTTCGGAGGCCATGGAATGCCCAGGTGGCACAAACCCCCCCCCCCAAATGACCCCATTTTGGAAAGTAGACACCCCAAGCTATTTGCTGAGAGGCATGGTGAGTATTTTGCAGCTCTCATTTGTTTTTGAAAATGAAGAAAGACAAGAAAAAACTTTTTTTTTCTTCTTTTTTCAATTTTCAAAACGTTGTGACAAAAAGTGAGGTCTGCAAAATACTCACTATACCTCTCAGCAAATAGCTTTGGGTGTCTACTTTCCAAAATGGGGTCATTTGGGGGGGTTTTGTGCCACCCGGGCATTCCATGGCCTCCGAAACTGTGATAGGCAGTCAAGAGATAAATCAAAAATTCATGCCCTTAGAAAGCCTGAAGGTGGTGCTTGGTTTTCGGGGTTCCGTACGCGGCTAGGCTCCCAAAAAGTCTCACACATGTGGTATCCCCGTACTCAGGAGAAGCAGCAGAATGTATTTTGGGGTGTAATTTCACATATTACCATGGCATGTTTGAGCAATATATCATTTAGTGACAATTTTGTGCAAAAAAAAAAAAATTTGTCTCTTTCCCGCAACTTGTGTCGCAATATAAAATATTCCATGGACTCGACATGCCTCTCAGCAAATAGCTTGGGGTGTCTACTTTCCAAAATGGGGTCATTTTGGGGGGTTTTGAACTGTCCTGGCATTTTATGCACAACATTTAGAAGTTTATGTCACATCACCCACTCTTCTAACCACTTGAAGACAAAGCCCTTTCTGACACTTATTGTTTACATGAAAAAGTGTTTTTTTTTTGCAAGAAAATTACTTTGAACCCCCAAACATTATATATTTCATTTCATTTTTTTTTCACACAGTATTTGCGCAGCGATTTTTCAAACGCATTTTTTGGGGAAAAAACACACTTTTTTAAATTTTAATGCACTAAAACACACTATATTGCCCAAATGTTTGATGAAATAAAAAAAGATGATCTTAGGCCGAGTACATGGATACCAAACATGACATGCTTTACAATTGCGCACAAACGTGCAGTGGCAACAAAATAAATACATTTTTAAAAGCCTTTAAAAGCCTTTACAGGTTACCACTTTAGATTTACAGAGGAGGTCTACTGCAAAAATTACTGCCCTCGATCTAACCTTCGCGGTGATACCTCACATGCATGGCGCAATTGCTGTTTACGTTTGACGACAGACCGCCGCTTGCGTTCGCCTTAGCGCAAGAGCAGGGGGCGACAGGGGTGCTTTTTTTTTTTTTTTTTCTTTATTATTTTTTTGCTTTTTTATCTTATTTTTAAACTGTTCCTTTCATTTTTATTTTTTTTTAATCATTTTTATTGTTATCTCGGGGAATGTAAATATCCCCTATGATAGCAATAGGTAGTGACAGGTACTCTTTTTTGAAAAAATTGGGGTCTATTAGACCCTAGATCTCTCCTCTGCCCTCAAAGCATCTGACCACACCAAGATCGGTGTGATAAAATGCTTCCCCAATTTCCCAATGGCGCTATTTACATCCGGCGAAATCTAAGTCATAAAATGCTCGTAGCTTCCGGTTTCTTAGGCCATAGAGATGTTTGGAGCCACTCCGGTCTCTGATCAGCTCTATGGTTAGCTGGCTGTATCACCGGCTGCATTTTCAGGTTCCCTGTTGAGACAGGAGAGCCAGAGAAAAACACGGAAGACGGTGGGGGGGGGCATTCCCTCCCACCGCTTGTAAAAGCAGTCTAGAGGCTAATTAGCCGCTAGGATTGCTTTTACATGAAAGCCGACCGCTGGCTGAAAAGAATGATACCAAGATGATACCTAAACCTGCAGGCATCATTCTGGTATAACCACTCAAAGTTGTGAATGGCGTACCTGAAGACAAAAAAATGGTTAACAATAAAGCACAGTAAACGGTAAAGTATAAAAAATTGCATACCTGAAAAGCAAACATGATAAAACATAATAACAATAAAACATTGCAGAATAGAATACAGTAAAAAAGAGCAGAACAATAGAGAGAATAGAGAGAGAGAGAACAATAAAACGACAACTATTTTTTTTTTATTTTATATATATTTTTTTTTACACTTTTTTTGTAACTAACTTTTATAACTGTAACCGGTTCCAGGTTCGGGTCTCTCAAAATGCGATGGCATCTTGGGAGACCCTGTGAAAGTGTGTCCTAGTCTGTGCAATGCTGTATCCTACGCTAATACTCAACTAGTGAATGGTAGCGTTCAAAACATTCACCAATGCAAAGACCAGGATTGTCAGGACAGGAGGGACAATAATAGCGGGTGTCATGCCTATATCCGCGCTTGCTGCAGACACAACATCTTTTTTGGGGGGTTCGCTGGGTAGGGGTACTCGGGAATACAAAGAAAATGCCTCTCATGCAGCCGACTGCATTTGGTTGGGGATGTGAATGGGGGAAGTACGGGCGCTGCAGAAGCGGTGGGTTCCCAATTAGGATTGGCGAATGCAGCAGGAAGGGCATTATGGGCACGACGGGCCTGTGTTTGTCTTTTTGGTGGCAGCGGGACACTACTTGTGCTTGCCACATCACCAGCTTGTACTGCACTTATGGGACTCGCCACGTCACCAAGTGTTACTGCAGTGCTGGTTTGACTACGACCGGGGTGTACTAGGCCGCTGGCGCTTGCCAGTTCACCAAAACGCTACCAAAAAAACTGTTAGCGATCGCAGGGATCAGGCCTGACTCTGCGAACGCTGCAGTTATGCGTTTAGTCTTTTGTAAGTGACAGTGATCGATCGATACTGCACTTAGGTGGGCTGGGCTGGGCCGGGCGGAGGGGCAAAACGCAGGTGCTAGCAGGTATCTGTGCTGATCCCGCTAACACTGCGTTTTTGGGAACCCTAAACTGCTGGGGACGCTAGTATAGATCTGATCGGATCAGATATTGATCCGTTCAGATACTATACCACTAAGGGAGGTGTACGGTGCGTGCGTGGGTGTTAGCGGTACTGGCGCTAATCTGACGCTGCCTGGGGCTGGTGCTTGCCAGTTCACCAAAATACTACCAAAAAAACTGTTAGCGATCGCAGGGATCAGGCCTGACTCTGCGAACGCTGCAGTTATGCATTTAGTGTTTTGTAAGTGTCAGTGATCGATCGATACTGCACTTGGGTGGGCTGGGCGGAGGGGCAAAACGCAGGTGCTAGCAGGTATCTGGGCTGATCCCGCTAACACTGCGTTTTTGGGAACCCTAAACTGCTGGGGACGCTAGTATAGATCTGATCGGATCAGATATTGATCCGTACAGATACTATACCACTAAGGGAGGTGTATGCTGCGTGCGTGGGTGTTAGCGGTACGGGCGCTAATCTGACGCTGCCTGGGGCGACGCATATCACCGCCGGGCGATCAGGGGGCTAAACCTTTATTCAGTAATAAACGGCGGGTGCCCTGACACTATAAAAAATAAACTAACTAACCAGCGTCACCCGTAACACTTATACGGTGATCAGTGGTGAAAGGGTTAACTAGGGGGCCATCAAGGGGTTAAAACATTTATTCGGTAGTATATGGGGGTCCCTGATGCTATAAAACGCTGACGGCGAACCTACATATTTACGTCCCTAACTAGCGTCACCAGCGACACTAATACAGCGATCAGAAAAATGATCGCTTAGTGACACTGGTGATCAAGGGGTTAAAACTTTATTAGGGGGGGTTAGGGGGGGTACCCTAGACCTAAAGGGGGGTAACAGTAACTGTCCCAACACTGTAACTGTCACAAACTGACACTATGCAGTAATCAGAAAAAAAAAAAAAACTGCTTGGTGTCAGTTTGTGACGGGGGGGGGGGGGGGGGGTTTGGGTGATCGGGGGGGGGGATCGGGGTGTTTAGTGTGCCTGGCATGTTCTACTGTGTGTGTGTAGTGTTGTGCACTCACATACCTGTCTTCTCTCCTCGGGCCGGAACGGAAATTACCGAGCCGAGGAGAGATGACATCATTTCCTTTGCTGCTGTTTAGCATACAGCAGCAAAGGAATGATTCGATTGGCCGGCGGCGATCGCGAGGGGGGGGGCCACGAACGGATGGTCTCCCCCTCACCTCTGATCGCCGCTGAACAAAAGACGACCGCCTCGGGCACCGGGGGGGGGGTCCGATCGGACCCCCCACCCACGGAAGGCAAATCACGTACATGTACGTGATTTTGCCTGTCCGTGCCACCTTGCCGACGTACATCGGCGTGAGGCGGTCGTCAAGTGGTTAACCACTTGACAACTGGGCACTTAAACCCCCTTCCTAACCAGACCAATTTTCAGCTTTTGGTGCTCTCACATTTTGAATGACAATTACTCAGTCATGCAACACTGTACCCATATGAAATTTTTGTCCTTTTTTTCACACAAATAGAGCTTTCTTTTGGTGGTATTTAATCACCGTTGGGTTTTTTATTTTTTGCGCTATAAAAGAAAAAACACTGAAAATTCGGTAAAAAAAATGAAATTTTCTTTGTTTCTGTTATAAAATTTAGCAAATTAGTAATTTTTCTTCATAAATTTTGGCCACAATTTATACTGCTACATATCTTTGGTAAAAATAAGTACAAATCGGTGTATATATTTTTTGGTCTTTGTGAAAGTTATAGAGTCCAAAAGCTATGGTTCCAATATCTGAAAATTGATCACATCTGAATTACTGACGGCTTATCTATATTTTTGAGACCCTAACATGCCAGAAAAGTACAAATACCCCCCAAATGACCCCTTTTTGGAAAGAAGACATTCCAAGGTATTTAGTAAGAGGCATGGTGCGTTTTTTGAAATTGTCATTTTTTCCCACAATTCTTTGCAAAATCAAGATTTTTTTTTCTTTTTTTTTTTTTTCACAAAATTGTCATATTAGCAGGTTATTTCTCACACATCGCATATGCATACCACAAATTACACCCCAAAACACATTCTGCTATTACTCCTGAGTATGGCAATACCACATGTGTGAGACTTTTACACAGCGTGGCCACATACAGAGACCCAACATGCAGGGGAGCACCTCCAGGCATTCTGGAGCACCCGGGCAAATTCTGGCATTTCTCTCCTACATGTAAAAATCATCATTCATTTGCTAGAAAATTACATAGAACCCCAAAACATTATATATGTTTTTTTTAGCAAAGACCCTAGAGAATACAATGGCGGTTGTTGCAACTTTTTATCTCGCACGGTATTTGCTTAGCAATTTTTTGAACTTTTTTTTGGGAAAAAAAAAACAGTTTTGTGCTTTAAAAAAAAAAAAAAAAACAGTAAAGTTGGCCCAATGTTTTTGCATAATGTGAAAGATGAAGTTACGCCGAGTAAATAGATACCTAACATGTCACCCTTCAAAATTGCACACGCTCGTGGAATGGCGCCAAACTTCGCTACTTAAAAATCTCCATAGGCGACGCTTTAAATTTTTTTACTGGTTACATGTTTTAAGTTACAGAGGAGGTCTAGGGCCAAAATTATTGCTCTCGCTCTACCGATCGCACCGATATCTCACATGTGTGGTTTGAACACCGTTTTCATATGTGGGAGGGACTTAGGTGTGCATTCGCTTCTGCATGCGAGCACACGGACAGGGGCGCTTTTAAAAAAAATGTTTTCTTTTTATTGTTCATTTTACTTTATTTATTTTAGTTTGACACTTTTTTCCAAAAAAAAAAAAAATTTTGATCACTTTTATTCCTATTAGAAGGAATGTAAACATCCCTTGTAATCAGAATATGGCATGACAGGTCCTCTTTACAGTGAGATATGGGGTCAATAAGACCCCACATCTCACCTCTAGGCTGGGAAGCCTGAAATAATAAAAAAAAAAAAAACGATCCTGGCTTCGATCATAGCGGTGAGTTGGTAGAAGCATCGCAGGGCGGCGGGAAGGGGGGGCGTCCCCTTCCGCCTCCCATAAGAATGATCAAGCAGTGGAACAGCTGCTATGATCGATCTCATGGTGTAGAGAATCGCCGGCTGAAAAAGCTGATATCTGAATGATACCTGTAGCTGCAGGCATCATTCAGATATCCCCGCACAAATTCAATGACGTCCTATGACGGCGGGCGGGAAGTGGTTAAAACACATTTTTTTTTTTAACACAAAGTTGTCCATTTATACAATATTTCTAACACAAAGCATATACATACCAAAAATGACACCCCAAAATAGATTCTCCTACTCCTCCTGAGTACGGCGATATCACATGTGTGAGACTTCCACATCCTGGCCACATACAGAGGCCGAGTACAGCCGAGTATGGCTGAGCATTGCAGAGTATGGCTGAGCATGGCTGGGTATGGCTGGGTATTGCAGAGTATGGCTGGGTATTGCAGAGTAGTGCAGGGTATTGCAGAGTAGTGCAGGGTATTGCGGAATATTGCAGGGTATTGCGGAGTATTGCGGGGTGTTGCAGAGTATTGCGGGGTGTTGCAGAGTATTGCGGGGTGTTGCAGAGTATTGCGGGGTGTTGCAGAGTATTGCGGGGTGTTGCAGAGTATTGCAGAGTATTGTGGGGTATTGCAGAGTATTGCAGGGTGTTGCGGAGTAGTGCAGAGTATTGTGGGGTGTTGCAGAGTATTGTGGGGTGTTGCAGAGTATTGCGGGGTGTTGCAGAGTATTGTGGGGTGTTGCAGAGTATTGCGGGGTGTTGCAGAGTATTTCGGGGTGTTGCAGAGTATTGCGGAGTGTTGCAGAGTATTTCGGGGTGTTGCAGAGTATTGCGGGGTGTTGCAGAGTAGTGCAGAGTACTGCGGGGTGTTGCGGAGTAGTGCAGGGTATTGCAGGGTGTTGCAGAGTGTTGCGGGGTGTTATGGAGTAGTGCAAAGTATTGCAGAGTATTGCGGGGTGTTGCGGAGTAGTGCAGAGTCTTGCAGGGTAGTGCAGAGTATTGCGGGGTGTTTCGGAGTAGTGCAGAGTATTGCGGGGTGTTTCAGAGTAGTGCAGAGTATTGCGGGGTGTTTCAGAGTAGTGCAGAGTATTGCGGGGTGTTTCAGAGTAGTGCAGAGTATTGCGGGGTGTTTCAGAGTAGTGCAGAGTATTGCGGGGTGTTTCGGAGTAGTGCAGGGTATTGTGGGGTATTGCAGAGTATTGTGGGGTATTGCAGAGTATTGCGGGGTATTGCAGAGTATTGTGGGGTATTGCAGAGTATTGTGGGGTATTACAGAGTATTGTGGGGTATTGCAGAGTATTGCAGGGTATTGCAGAGTATTGTGGGGTACTGCAGAGTATTGCAGGGTATTCCTGGGTATTGCATCGCATTATAGTATGGAGGGATGGCTAAGCATGGATGGATAGCTGCATGTGACTGTATTTGTCACTGAGCACTGCAACGTTGTGGGCACTACAGATGAAGCCCACAACGCTGCTACCATCTGATCCCTCCCCCTCTCCTCCCCCTCTGTACCGATCGGTACACAGAGGGGAGGGAGGAACCTGCGTCATGACATGACGCCGGTTTGTTTACATGTGATCGCTCCGTCATTTGACGGAGCGATCACATGGTAAACGGCCGTGAGCCGTGATGCGTCGGGTCCTCTGGAACCTGCGGTCACGGATGTTCTCGGGTGCGTGCCCCAAAAAAACACATAATGTAGATGCATATGTGGATTAGGGATGAGCCGAACACCCCCCTGTTCGGTTCGCACCAGAACATGCGAACAGGCAAAAAATTTGTTCGAACACGCGAACACCGTTAAAGTCTATGGGACTCCAACATGAATAATCAAAAGTGCTAATTTTAAAGGCTTATATGCAAGTTTTTGTCATAAAAAGTGTTTGGGGACCTGGGTCCTGCCCCAGGGGACATGTATCAATGCAAAAAAAGTTTTAAAAACGGCCGTTTTTTCGGGAGCAGTGATTTTAATAATGCTTAAAGTGAAACAATAAAAGTGTAATATTCCTTTAACTTTCGTACCTGGGGGGTGTCTATAGTATGCCTGTAAAGGGGCGCTTGTTTCCCGTGTTTAGAACAGTCTGACAGCAAAATGACATTTCAAAGGAAAAAAAGTCATTTAAAACTACTCGCGGCTATTAATGAATTGTCGGTCCGACAATACACATAAGAGTTCATTGATAAAAACGGCATGGGATTTCCCCACAGGGGAACCCCGAACCAAAATTAATTAAAAAAAATGGTGTAGAGGTCCCCTTAAATTCCATACCAGGCCCTTCAGGTCTGGTATGGATATTAAGGGGAACTCCGTGCCAAACTTTAAAAAAAAATGGCGTGGGGGTCCCCCTCAAAATCCATACCAGACCCTTCAGGTCTGGTATGGATTTTAATGGAAACCCCGCGCCAAAATTTAAAAAAAAAATGGCGTGGGGTCCCCCCCAAAAATCCATACCAGACCCTTATCCGAGCAACCTGGCAGGCCACAGGAAAAGAGAGAGCGGCTCCCCTCCCCCTGAACCGTACCAGGCCACATGCCCTCAACATTGGGAGGGTGCTTTGGGGTAGCGGCCCCCCAAAGCACCTTGTCCCAATGTTGATGAGGACAAGGGCCTCATAACCACAACCCTTGGCTGGTGGTTGTGGGGGTCTGCGGGCAGGCTGCTTATCGGAATCTGGAAGCGCCCTTTAACAAGGGGACCCCCAGATCCCGCTCCCCTGTGTGAAATGGTAATGGGATACAAAAGTACCCCTACCATTTCACAAAAAAAGTGTCAAAAATGTTAAAAATGACAAGAGACAGTTTTGACAATTCCTTTATTTAAAGTCTTCTTCTTTCCATCTTCTTCGGGTCTTCTTCCTTCCTTCCTTCGGTTTCTTCCTCCATCTTCTTCCAGACCTGAGGGACCATGCCGTTTATATCAATTAACTTTTATGTGTATTGTCGGACCGACAACTCATTATAGCCGCGAGTAGTTTTAAATGACTTTTTTCCTTTGAAATGTCATTTTGCTGTGAGACTGTTCTAAACACGGGAAACATGCGCCCCTTTACAGGCATACTATAGACACCCCCCAGGTACGAAATTTAAAGGAATATTACACTTTTATTATTGTTTCACCTTAAGCATTATTAAAATCACTGCTCCCGAAAAAACGGCTGTTTTTAAAACTTTTTTTTGCATTGATACATGTCCCCTGGGGCAGGACCCAGGTCCCCAAACACTTTTTATGACAAAAACTTGCATATAAGCCTTTAAAATTAGCACTTTTGATTATTCATGTTCGAGTCCCATAGACTTTAAAGGTGTTCGCGTGTTCAAACACATTTTTTTATATTTGAAATTTGCTATAATAAGACTCTGTGTTTACCCCTGAACAGGGTTTTAAACCATAATTAACCCATCACGCTCCTGAAGAAGCGTTATTTGTCAATGCAAAACATGTTGAGCACAGTTCATTCCATCTAGCGTAAAGCTTCTCACCCCCCGACTTGGGGGAGGATGGGGCGGAGCGTCATCACGTAGACGCGCTCCGAGGACGCCCTCGTTTGGCTCGTGGCTGAAAGGAAGAGACGCCGGCGGAGAGAGTTGGAGCCTGTACCGCCCGGTGAGCCGTCGCTTGTCCCCTGCTGGCTTTGGGGGTTTATGTCCACCCCCTCCACATGCGTCGGAGCCTGGAGAGTGGTGGATCGTGCTGTCAGCCTGTGTGGGGTGCCCCGGGAGCTGGAGTGTGGAGAGACGGCGATGACCCACTGTGAGCAGGATGGTGGAGCGGGACAGTAGACATTGAAAGTAGACATTGCGGCTGTAAGAACAGATATTGGGCAAGTGCTCAGAAGGGTGGAGGAGTCGGAGGACAGATTAGAAGACCATGAGCAAAGATTAGAGGGTATTAGTAAGCAACTAAGAGATCTACAAAATGCAAACAGAAGTCTCCTATACAAATTAGAAGACCAGGAGAATCACAGCCGACATAAAAACTTGCGAATCAAAGGCCTTCCAGAAAAATACGGAAATGAAGACCTGACGTCAGTACTACAGCAGCTGCTACAACCCCTTATTGGATAAAGAAATAACAGACCCTTTGAAGCTAGATAGAGTCCACAGGATCGCTCGATATCCCCGAAATAGATCACAGAGTCCGAGAGATGTGATAATAAGGTTCCATTATGTCGAAGAAAAAGATAAAATTATGGGAAAATTGCGACAGCGACCAGGCTTAGGCTTTGAAGGGGTAGAGCTACAAGTCTAGACTAAGAGGGTGGTGGCTGCGCTGTGATAGAAAAGGAAAGGGAAGGGGTGGGGGTAGGTAGGGGGGGGAGGGAGGCTATACTAGATGGATAAATATCAAATGACCTACGTTGTAAATAAATTATGTGAAAGCGTGATCACAAATGCAAATATATGAATAAATAAAATATAGGTACAAACAAATATCAAGGGATAATATATCCCAAATTCCTGTGATCAAACCAAAATGAAAATAAAAAATAAAAATGAAAAAGCTGGAAATGTATACCAGCAAAGAATGTGCAGGGGTATGTGAATCTGCTAGAAAAGGAGCATAAATCCGAAATCTATCATAATATCATGAAAAGGTACTCCAATGACATTACTAAAACCATGTGTATAAAAATAAAATATAATAATCAGCTGATAATTGGGTCCACACGTGAATAATAGACAATGTGAATACAGAGTGGATATAGGTGTCCATAAAAATAGTCCCAGTGATTGGTGTTGGTGTCCCGCCAACACTTGGCGAAAAAATACCATAAAAATAAAAATAAAAAATGATAATAGTAAAATTAACAAGATGACAACAGTCCCACCACCAGATGTGACAATCCTGGATATAGATAAGGTGTTGATGAATCAGGGGGAAGGAAAAAACCAGTGTGATGACAGGTGGGGGCACCTTCGTGTTCCCAGGCCCCTTACCTTACAGCTGTAAGGTATACAGCATATGCAGAGGAGGCCCCGCAGACGGGGAAGTCCAACAATACAGCAGATGACGTTGATTGGTGATGCCGTATATCATATATAGAAAACAAAGAACGAGTGGTTCTTTGTTTTCGTGCTGCTGACGCGTATCGTCACGTAACGTGACTTCTTCCTCTGAAGAAGTCACGTGACGTGACAATATGCGTCAGGAGCACGGGACGCTGCCCCACACTAGCTGGATGTGACGAGCTCGGCGCTCGTGGATGTTTTACCCCCCAGCTGTTTTTAAATGTAAGTGTACGAATTTTATGAATGTTTTAAAAAAGTATATGACATACGGGATTATGCTATGTGCGGTTTCTGTTTCTTTTATACCGCACTAAACAACTCTGCACAACGGGTGGTGGATTTGGAAGTGGGGAGAGTCCCTCAGAAGATTCAGAGCCTGGGATTATATGAGCTCGGCATTCGTGGGTTGAGCCGTGCGCTCATTGTCCAAAAGTGAGTGCAACCCCCCCTCCCCCTCTCCCCCACCTGTGTCTTTACATCAAACGGTATCATACCATATACCACTCGTTCTTTGTTTTCTATATATGATATACGGCATCACCAATCAACGTCATCTGCTGTATTGTTGGACTTCGTCTGCGGGGCCTCCTCTGCATATGCTGTATACCTTACAGCTGTAAGGTAAGGGGCCTGGGAACACGAAGGTGCCCCCACCTGTCATCACACTGGTTTTTTCCTTCCCCCTGATTCATCAACACCTTATCTATATCCAGGATTGTCACATCTGGTGGTGGGACTGTTGTCATCTTGTTAATTTTACTATTATCATTTTTTTTTTTTTTTTTAATGGTATTTTTTCGCCAAGTGTTGTTGGGACACCAACACCAATCACTGGGACTATTTTTTATGGACACCTATATCCACTCTGTATTCACATTGTCTATTATTCACGTGTGGACCCAATTATCAGCTGATTATTATATTTTATTTTTATACACATGGTTTTAGTAATGTCATTGGAGTACCTTTTCATGATATTATGATAGATTTCGGATTTATGCTCCTTTTCTAGCAGATTCACATACCCCTGCACATTCTTTGCTGGTATACATTTCCAGCTTTTTTATTTTTATTTTTTATTTTCATTTTGGTTTGATCACAGGAATTTGGGATATATTATCCCTTGATATTTGTTTGTACCTATATTTTATTTATTCATATATTTGCATTTGTGATCACGCTTTCACATCATTTATTTACAACGTAGGTCATTTGATATTTATCCATCTAGTATAGCCTCCCCCCCCCCTACCTACCCCCACCCCTTCCCTTTCCTTTTCTATCACAGCGCAGCCACCACCCTCTTAGTCTATTATTGTTTTATCTGTTTTGGAGCAGTCTTGTGTGTTGCAGCAGTGTCCCCTTAGTATAGGATTCCTCTGACAGCGCAGGAGTCTTCTATACAGAGCTACAAGTCTATTCAGACCTATCGGCGGAGACTCTCACAAGAAGGAGACTGTTGAAACCTCTGACAGGGCTACTGAAATCATCAGAGATATCTTACCAATGGGGGTTCCCAGCCTGTTTAATTGGGAACAAAATGGGCGAACGGCAGTGCTGAGATTCCAAGAGGATCTGGAGGACTTTTGTAGTAAGCGGGACATTGTCCCCCCCCCCATTCCTGGTTGGGGAGAGGAAGAGAGAGCTTTATTAACGCGAAGAATACCGTGTTGGGGAGATAGGGGTCCAGTAGGCAACCCAAGTTAGCAGTAATGAAATATAGCCGGGGGGTGTGGGATAGCTCCAGCACGAGCTGAATGGGTCGGGGGGATGGGGGGTACCAGGGTGGACCGGGGGGGGGCACCTGTGACGTGAGCCCACTAGGGAATATGGGGGCAGGGATGCATCAGGTAGATGAAGACCATCCGACCCATATAATGAACAGAGGGGTCTACCTAGCCGTCATAGGCAATTTGTTCCAGACTGGGGGGGAGGGGGGGTGGAGGGAAGGAAGGGAGGTATCGAGGGTTGGGTTTGGGGGGGTATGGGCTACCTTTTGTTTTCTCTCTCTCTCCTGGGTGTGTCCTACTGGATTGGCCAGACGCTCTTATTTGAGGTGAAGTATGGGAGTGGTAAATTTTGTTACGTATAATGTAAGGGGACTTAATACAGCAAAAAAAAAGGTATAAAATTAACCAGGAGCTGCAGTTTTTGGGAGCAAATGTGGTGTTCCTGCAGGAGACTTATATTACGCACTCAGGAAGGGGACTGGCGTCGTATCAGTTCCCAAAGTGGTTCTATGGGGACGCAGGATCAACACATTCAGGGGGAGTGGCTATTGGGTTTGATAGGACAATGATGTTCATAGAGGATGAGAGACTGGCCGACCCAGGAGGCAGGTTCCTTTTTGTGAAGGGGAAGCTGTTCGATATGTGGGTCACAGTAGCGAACATCTACTCCCCTAACAGGAACCCGGACAATTTTTTAAGGAAAGTTTTGAGGAAGCTTGAGGCCTTTAAAAAAGGTAAACTAATAATTGCAGGGGACTTAAACTGGAGTATGGACCCCGAGATTGGTACCTCAAGGGGTGCGATAAAGCCCGGTATACAAGGTGTGGCACCAAAAAAAATGCTAATGCGCCTCCAGCTAATGGATGCTTGGAGGATCTGTCATTCCAAAGGAACGGGATTACCCCTTTTATTCTTTTGCACATGAATCATTTTCAAGGATAGATTATATCTTAATAGAACACCAGTTGGTCCCTTACCTGAAGGCAGCAGAAATCAAAGCAATCACCCTGTCTGATCATGCACCGGTGAAAATTAAGTTAGAGATCACCGGTGCGGCCCAGACTAGGATGAATTGGAAATTGAATGACTCTCTCATCTAGGATCCGGATTCAGCTGGGAAAATAGAGCAGGAACTGAAGAGTTACTTTGAGATAAATGACACAGAGGACATATCTAGGGCCACCCTTTGGGAGGCGCACAAAGCTTATATAAGAGGGATTCTGATCGGTATTGGAGCGGGGGAAAAAAAAGAAAGGGGGGAAAAGATGGCACGCCTATATAGGGAGATCCAGGAATTAGAACAGAGTACAAGACCCAGGGGGATCCCTGAAAAGCAAGAGCTAATAGGGAAAAGAAGAGAACTGGATGAGTTATTGGATAAGGAAAGGAAGTGTGCTTTTTACACTATTAATAGGGATATGTATCAGGAGGGTAATAAACCAGGAAAGTGGATGGCAAGAAAGATCAAGGAAAAAAAGAATAGGACCTTTATACCTAAAATGAGGGATGAGGGGGGGGGGGGGGTTTGGAATTCTCTTCCCCAAAGATTGCCAAAATATTTCACTCCTACTATAGCTCTCTAGGCCGGAAAGAGGAGACGAGTGAAAGCAAGAAGGAGACGATAAGGGAGTACCTGCGGGGACTAGACCTTCCCAGGGCAGAAAGGGAGGAGGTTGAGCGTCTTGAGATACCCATATCCCAGGAGGAAGTAGAAAGAGCGATAAATAATACTGCCCTGGGAAAGAGCCCGGGCCCCGAAGGATACTCCATAGCATACTATAAAAAAAAAATTCCAAAATTTTGGTGCCCAAACTGTGCAATTATCTGAATGCCCTGGGTGAGAGTGAGGTGTTCCGAGAAGAGTCCCTGTTAGCTCATATCACCCTTATCTTGAAAGAAGGCAAGGACCCAGAATCCCCTGGAAGCTACAGGCCAATCTCGTTATTAAACGTAGATACAAAAATCTTTTCGAAATTACTTGCAGATAGGCTGAAAGTTGGGTTGAAGCAGTGGATACATAAAGATCATGGGTGGGATTTGTACCTGAAAGGGAGGGGAGGGATAATTCCCTGAAATCAATTTTTTTGATGCAGGAAGTGGCCAGGAGCGACACCCCAGCGGCCCTATTGTCAATCGACGCCGAAAGGGCCTTCGATAGAGTGGATTGGGGATTTATGGTTGAAACTTTGAAACACCTAGGAATCGGGGAGAGGATGATGAGATGGATTCTGTCCCTATATAGACATTGAAAAAGGCTAGAATTAGAGTAAATGGAACCCTGTCTTCTCCCCTTGAGTTATTTAATGGGACAAGACAGGGTTGCCCCCTGTCCCCGATCCTGTTTGTAATAACCCTGGAACCACTGTTAGCGGCGATCCGCAAGAATGTAGATATTAAAGGAATCCGGGTGGGAGGAGGGGAGTATAAAGTAGCGGCATTCGCTGATGACTTACTCTGTTATATCACTTACCCTAGAACAACAATCCCCATGGCGCTCAAGGAGTTTGAGCGCTATGGAAGATTGACAAACTTTAAAATAAATATGGGTAAGTCAGAGCTCTTAAACATATCGATTTCTACGCGTGAGCAGAAGGCAATCCAACCTAGATTCCCTTTGACATGGTGTGAGAGGGAGCTAGGATACCTAGGCATAAAAGTAACACCGACACCGAAGGATTTGTTTGCCGTTAACTATATTCCCTTACTCAATAAGATCAAGGACCTATTAGGCAGGATGAGGTACAGAGCTCTGTTGTGGATCGGCAGGATAAACGCGGTAAAAATGTTTGTCCTGCCTATGTTAATCTACACCTTCCAAATGATCCCAATAGTTCTTCCGTCTACTTTTTTTGATAAATTACAGTCTATAACTCTAAGGTTTATCTGGGCATGTAGGCATCCTAGGATAGCATATGATACCTTGGTGAAAGAAGAAAAACAGGGAGGGTTGGGAGCCCCGGATTTTAAAAACTATTATCAAGCTATTGTTATCTCTAGGGTTACTGATTGGTTATATAGTAAACAAGAGAAAAGTTGGGTGAATATAGAAATTGCACAAAGTGGGGCTGACATAGAAAAAATTATATGGATGCCTTCACAATTTCGGGAGCTAGGACACGGTGTTAATTTTTTGATTAGGAACACATTTAAAATTTGGGATGGGTTAAATAAGAGACTCCACTGGGAATATAATTCGCCATTTATATCTTTATTGAATACTAATTATTTTCTGCCGGGGAAAGAGGAGCACTTATATTTCACGAGGTGGGTGAAAAAAGATGTGATACAATTACAGGATGTGATGAGGGGAAATAGACTGTACACTTACACAGAAATTACACGGGTATGGGGGAATAAACCACTGGACAAATGGAGGTATGCTCAGATACAGCACTTTGCACAATCACTACCACTGAGAGGAAGAGACCAACTAAGAGCAATAGAAAAATTATTAAGCACCCCCACTAGTGTGAAAGGCAGAACCCTTGTGCACCTTTGGTGGGAGTGCCCCAAAATACAGTTGTACTGGGAGGAAATCTTGGTAGAAATCCGGCAAATAACGGGGGAGCAGGTTAACAAAAATCCATGGACGTGTCTGTTCCACGATACGGAGAAAGAGATAACCCAATAGTAAGTCATTAGTTCCGCACCTCCTAAACGTGGCTAAAGCACTGATCCCGTGCTGCTGGAAGGGCCTGGAAGCCCCAAGGTTAAGGGAGTGGATAATAAGGGGGGAATGGGTAAGAGGCATGGAAGAATCAATTCATCTGACGGAGGGCCTACGGGAAAAATACTGCAGGACTTGGGCAAAATGGTTGGAGTTTAGGAATACGGAGAGATATACCATAATTATGGATACTTGAGGGTTGGAGAGAGAGAGAGAGAGAGAGAGGGGGAATGAGAGGGGGAGGGGGAGATAAATATATATTTATATGTTTGGCAGACAAAAAATTAAAAACTAAAAGTTTAATTAATAGGAAGAAATAAAAATGTGAAAACAAAATATTCTTTGCCACTATGATGCGAAAACGAGAGGGGACATAAATGAATGGCTCGGCTGAGTTAAATCTCTCTAAAGTGCTTGCTGATGTGGAAATAAAAAAAAAAGCCTTTAAAATTAGCACTTTTGATTTCTCCCATAGACTTTTTAAGGGTGTTCCGCGGCTTTTGAATTTGCTGCGAACACCCCAAATTGTTCGCTGTTCGGCGAACTGGCGAACAGCCGATGTTCGAGTCGAGCTATACCATATATATCCACTATTGAGGTAATGGACATCCAAAATATTAGGTGCTCTAACTAGAAATCAAACCTAGGGATATGTGAGAACCACCTATGTACATGATGTGGTGATACTAATGGATGCCACAGTTGGAAATGAACAAGACTAACAAGTAATGATTAAAGAAAAGGTTTGTATGAACAAACTTCGTTTAAACCAGGGGTTTGGGTAGTGTTGAGTTTTTCAATCCAGAGTGTTTCCCTCTAGAGAACTTTTTGTCCCAATCACCCTCTCTCGGATCTTTTAGAACCCTTTCCAGGGCTATAAAGGTCACCAATGAGGTGTCAAAACCATGGCATAAGTCAAGATGTCGACTAAACGGGGTAATCATTTTTCCCCTTGATGCATAGTAAATATGATTGTGGATTCTTTTCCTAAAGGGCCTAATAGTCTTTCCCACATAGAAAGCTCCACACACACACAGGACATCAAATAGACGATAAGATCCACAGACCTACACAGCTTTATGGACTCCCACTACCTCCCGGTGCAGGGCGTGGCCATGGGCATTGGCTGTGCCCCGGCCTATGCAAACCTGTACCTGGGGGGGGGGGGGGGTGAGAGCACGATCTTTGGCACACAGATGCCTTGGAAGTGTATATGAACCATGTACTATGTTGGTACAGGTTCATAGATGATATTTTTATTCTATGGTCAGGCACCGCAGGTGTGTACCTTTGGCCAGGCCAATTTACGTCAGATGTGGAATGTTTGTCCGCACCTGACATATCGGTTGGGATACAGCATATTAAGGGGAGATGACCAGCTGGGTCTGGATTAGACCTGCTGTTCATTCTCAGTGTTCTGTTTGGCAGTGAACAGAGAAGGAGCAGGCAGAGCCACACATGCTGAGGACAGGGTAAGTTACTCGCCATGGAGTGGATTATGGTGCTTATTATGCCTGTTGGACTTATTTCCACGGCTATTTTCACTATCCATAACATCTTCCTATGTATTAGGATGTCCATTGGGAGGGCTCTGGCTGAGCATCTGTCTTGAAGCGTCACAAACAAGCGTTGGCACCGCATGCTGGATAAAGACTAGATATAGTGATAGATTTGCTTAGCAGATGCACCTACTCTGGAGAACTCAAGCTGTGAATGCAACACTATATAGATCTATAATCAGTCTACCATCATACTTTTCCAGCCCCCTACAACCTTTCCCGTAAGTGTTATACTTGGATATGCTTGTTCTATATATACTGCAGAGTTTACACGTATATACATCCACATTTGCATCTACATTAATGCGTTTTTATACGGATAGATAATATCATGTTTTATGCACCACCTACCTAGGTATATCTCCATATCTGCCTACAGGGGGTCATAGGCTCTGCCCCTTTCTCTACCTGATTCATGCATGTTTTCTGTAAGTATTTATGGTTATCTACCTCTTAAAATGTATGTACTGTATATTATATTTGAAATTTGCTATAATAAGACTCTGTTTGTGTTTACCCCTGAATAGGGTTTTAAACCATAATTAACCCCTCATGCTCCTGAAGAAGCTTTATTTGTCAACGCGAAACATGTTGAACACAGTTCATTCCATCTAGGGTAAAGCTTCTCACCCCTCTACAGATATAGCTCCATATGCACACTACCAGTGTTTGGTGATATTTGTCCTTATGTTACAGATTAACCACTGTTTACATTTTGGAGGCTCCCTACCTATGTTTAGGGGGTGGGTATGCTCATCTAAAATTGGGATTATCATTGTTGATGTTTTATGATGTTCTTAACATTATTATTTAATAAATTACTAGATTTAATTTTTACATATGCCTAGTCATTGATACGGTGCCCATAAAGTCCCATATTTTTTGGTCTCTTGTTCTCTCACACATTTCAGGGACGAGACAAAAGCGTACTATCATATGTCCATGGTAGCCATGCCATGTGGACATAACCCAATTTGTTTGAGTTGATTAGCTGATTGTTACTTCCCATAAGCGGAAGCTGCAAATGGTACATGTCCTACTTCTGCTTACAGGCGTAGGGCAATTGTCCTATCATTAGATTTGATCTTGAGAGCTGTACACTGCTCATTCATTCAGATACACAATGCATAGCATACAAGTTATTACAAAATATGCCTACAACATGCACACGCTAACTATTCTAAACATCTACTTAACTTAGATCTTTCTTCCTGGTGATGGAGTCATCTTCCAGACTGTTTGCTTCTCCAAAGTCTACAAACAACTGTGTCTGGCTCAGCACATGGCTTGTTCAAGTCCTTGTTCCATCTCCTCACTTCTTGCTGCCTAATTTCTTGTAGCCTTACTTCCTGTGCTAAACTCAAACCAGTCCCACGGGATCAATAGTCTATCAATGGGGGAGGCCTAGCTTCCAAAACCCACACGTGTAACGAGATGGGAGCTTTTGGTCGGATATTCCAACCGTGTGTATGCTCCATCCAACTTTTTCTGTCTGAATTTCTGCCAGCAAAAGATTGAGAGCTGGTTCTCTATTTTTCCGACGGAAAAAGTTCTTGACGGAAATTCCGTTCGTCTGTATGCAATTCCGACGCGCAAAAAACACGCATGCTCGGAAACAATTTGATGCATGCTTGGAAGCATTGAACTTCATTTTCTCGGCTCGTCGTAGTGTTGTACGTCACCGCGTTCTTGACGGTCGAAAGTTCAGCGAACTTTTGTGTGAATGTGTGAATGCAAGCCAAGCTTGAGCGGAATTCCGTCGGAAAAACCATCCAAGATTCTTCCGACGGAAATTTTGCTCGTGTGTTCGGGCATAAAATGTTACTCCATAGTAGTAATGAATGTATAAGAACCAGTGCGCAAAAACCTCAATGTGAACAAAAAAATTTGAAACTGACGGTAAAATACCCGATAGAGAGCTGCCAACATAGATAGGTCCACTCAGTTCCCCCAGGATAGAAAATTAGATAGAGATATGTGGCGCTACTCCATCAATCAGTAACAATAAATAATCCAAAATCACGGCTATAATGAACTAAAATGTAGGATGAAGTTGGCAAAGTGGGCTCCACCTCATATATTCAATGCCAGAAAAAATATTTAAAACCTAGGAATAAATATCACCATACAGGAGTTGATCAAAGTAGTGCTATAAAAATCACTACAAATAGCTATAGCAACACACTGATGCCAGAAAGCCACCTTGATGAAACAAAGCAATCACCATTTCAGACCCTTGTGGACCAGAACAGGCTGGACATCTTGATTTGGCTTGGAACCATGGGCAAGTTGTAAAAGAAACCAAAAGACCTCTCCTTTGTCAGCACTGATGCGATTAACCCTTTGGAACAGGAGTCTTTCCAGGGTCGCAAAGAAAACTTTTTTTGCGGATTCCCTTGAGCTCATAAAGTATGGAGGAGGAAAGCTGCAAAACACCTCTGTTCACCACGCTGCAGACCCAATAGTCTGAGATTTCCTGAGTGAAGGCCAACAGATGTCTCTCTACCCATGCGTGAGGGGAATTTGCGTCCAGAAGCAGAGGACATGGGAGTCCAATTCTTATTAAACTGAGTCGTGGGCTTCTGTTTAGTGTCAGAAGCTAGTTGCTTACGGAAGGAACTCTTGTTGAATTTTGAAAGCATCACTAGTTTCTGACTTGTCCTCTTACTCGGTAAGTCACGTTCTGCATTAGAGCATCCAAGGATAGTCAAAGCAAGCTGAATTCAGAAACAATGTATGCTCTTGTCTATGCAATCTCCCAATAATAAAAACAGCTTGCAATGAGGTCTGATTTATAAAATCCTTCTCAGTTGATGTATAACAAGATTGTAGCACTAGGAGCACGACCTCCTTTTCACAATTCTAATCTTGAAAGATGATCTCTTGGACGCATTGTCAGTGCTCGAACTGATCAGGTGTAATAACCTTGCATTTTCCTGGGTCTGATAGGGTCTGTTGTTCACTCTGGGTTTGTTGTTAACTGGGAGCACAGAGTTTGGGGTGCTTGCTGGGTGGACCTATGCTCGAATTGTGGGCAGACCAATGCCTCAGGTATCTTTTTTTTTTTTTTTTTAAAAAGTGTGTGAATGGCCAGTATCACCAGCCCCTAACAACGGCCCACAAGATGAAATGTATTGGGAAGAGCTTTGCGTACTTATGTCACATGCTGTCGGCTCTTTTGTAGCGGGAGCAGTTCATGTGAGTTATGAGAAGATTTTAATTAAAAGCATTATTGTACTATTAGTATCTCCCTCTTATATAAGCACACTGTTGGGAGGATTATTTGTGGAGGACAGGTTGCAGTTTCAACCTGTCAAAATTACCAAGTGCAAAATGACCTCTCTAAATGCAGGTCTGGAATTTCCATAAATGTAAATTTTGATTCCTTGTGAAGGTGGTGATCTGTCACAATTATATCATGGATAACTAGATTCCATATATCGCTTGAGTACTTTGACCTTTACTGGTTGATGTATTTACGGCTGGAAAATGGTAGCACTGAAAATAGGTAATAGAGGGACCATCTTTCAAATTCAGAATTGTGAAAAAGAGGTCTCACTCCTAGAGCTGCAACCTTGTTATACAGTCCAAACAAGAATTCACCAACAAAGGGCAGCCTCTCAATTTGATTCATGCAGAGAAGTGCCACCAACTAACACTTGAGCCTTTCTATCCATTTCATGTGGACAGCCATAGTGCCTACCCGTGAAAGCTGCCTTATAGAGCCTTTCAAGGCATTTAGAAAGGCATCCAGGAACTGACAAATGACAGGATCTTCTGGATCAGATTCAGTGGAACAGAGCATGCCCCCTGTCCAGACTTTAAGGCAGGAAGAAATGGATGGCTGCACTCTGAGGTAAATAAGTCTCTTTAACTACTTAAGGACCGAGCCTCGTTCTGAGATTTGGTGTTTACAAGTTAAAAACAGTTTTTTTGCTAGAAAATTACTTAGAAAAAAAAATATATAATGTTTGGGAGTTCTAACACCCTAGAAAATAGAATGGCAGTCGTTGCAATACTTTCTGTCACACTGTATTTGCGCAGCGGTCTTGCAAGCACACTTTTTTGGAAAAAATACACTTTTATTTAAATTAAAAATAAAGACAACAGTAAAGTTAGCCCAATTTTTTTTATATTGTGAAAGATAATGTTACACCGAGTAAATTGATACCCAACATGTCACGCTTCAAAATTACGCCCGCTCGTGGAATGGCAAACAAACTTAACCTTAAAAGTCTCCATAGGCGATGTTTAAAATTCTACAGGTTGCATTTTTTTGAATTACAGAGGGGGTCTAGGGCTAGGATTATTGCTCTCGCTCTATCGCGGCGATTCCTTGCATTTGTGGTTTGAACACCGTTTTCAAATGAAGGCACTGCTCACGTATGCATTTGCTTCTGCATGCAAGCCCAGCGGGGCAGGGCGCGTTAAAAAAAAAATTCTTTCTTATTTATTTTACCTTTTATTTTTACACTGTTCTTTAAAAAAAAAAAAAATTGTGTCACTTTTATTCCTATTACAAGGAATGTAAACATCCCTTGTAATAGAAAAAAAAGCATGACAAGACCTCTTGAATATGAGATCTGGGGTCAAAAAGACCTCAGATCTCATATTTACACTAAAATGCAAGAATAAAAAAAAAATGTCATGTCATTAAAAAAATAAATGTTGCTTTAAGAGCTATGGGCGGAGCGACGTTTGGATGTCGCTTCCGTCCTGCAATGGTATGGAGACGGGTGGGGGCCATCTTCCCCTCACTCATTTCCATACCTAACAGGACACAGGACCCGATCGCCTCCGGCGGAGATTCAGGTAAGCGGCGGAGGGCACCGGAGCACGGCGGGAGGGGGGCCCCCCTCCCGCCGCCGAAAAAAGTGATCTTGCGGTGAATTCGCCGCAGAGACTACTTTTATCTGAAAGTGGACTGCCTGCTGAAGATGAGGATACCGGGGTTATGGTAGCTAGCTGCTGCCATAACAACGATAACCCTCTTCAAAGTACCGACGAATAACGACGGCAATCCGTAAGTGGTTAATGTAAAAGCCGTAACATAAATGACTCCACAGGACAAGAAAGCAGGCACAGGTAGACACGTTTCACACAGCGATGCTGCCCTTATTCATAGTATTCAATGAATAAGCACAGCGTCGCTGTGTTAAACGCATCTACCTGTACCTGCTTTCTTGTCCTGTGGTGTCATTTTATGTTACAAATTTTACATTAAAGAGACTTATCATTTACCTCGGAGTGCAGCCATCCATTTTTTTCTATCCTATTGCACGGCCGGTGAGCCGAGGCTAGCACTCTTGAGATGAGTCCATTCACCAGCTTACTTGGTTCCATCACTCACCTGGAGCAGGATTTTCCTTTTCCCACAGACTTTAAGGCCTCCTTCTCTCTGGTAGGAGTGTTTAAAGAGGGCCTCTAACTTCTTATACAGTCATGGCCAAAAATATTGGCACTCCTGCATTTCTGTCAGATAATGCACCACTTTTCCCAGAAATTGTTGCAATTACAAATGTTTAGGCATTCTCATGTTTATTTCATTTGTTTATATTGGTATGACACAAAAAAGTGGAGAAACAAAAAGCCAAATCTGACAGTCCACTCAAAACTCCAAAAATGGACTGGACACAATTAATAGCACCATCTCAAAATTGTAGGAAATCATTGCAATTTTTCTCTTTCATCCAAGGAGATTAGCTACAGTGCCATGGGCTGTAAACTTCTCCATAAAGTTGTGCGCGGTGGACACAGGAACATTAAGATCTCTGGAAATAGATTTGTAACCTTGATATTTCTTTGCTGCTCTTTCTCTTCTCCATGCTCCGTGTGGCACACAGACACAACAGAATGGTTAAGTCAATTTTTCACAGTTTGCCGGTGTGATTTCTATATTGTCAGCACCTGTTAATTGATACGGGTGAGTTTTATTACAAATTACAGGTTCATCACAAACTTGGAATGCAAGTATTTCTTACAATTTTGAGAAGGTGCCAATAATTTTGTCTAGTCCATTCTTGGAGTTTTGTGTGGAATGTTATTGGCTTTTTGTTTCTCTGCTTTTTTGTTTCATACCAATAAAAACAAAAGAAATAAACATTAGAATGCCTAAACATTTGTAATTGCAACAAATTTCTGGGTGAAGTGGTGCATTATCTGACAGAAATGCAGGGGTGCCAATAATGTACATGGCATCTTTAAAGACCAAGACCTCCACCAGGACTATCAGGGTTTAAAGTGTATGTTAGCCCAAAACCTAAAATTCCATGTGTATTCAGTTATGTACATACTTGTTGGTAAATATAGCCTATAACTTTTTTATTTTGTAGGTTGCTGGGCATCCCCCTCCCCACCCCACTCCATAGGTCCTCAGTTTTTAGCAAGCAACAAAGAGCAACACCGGGACAGAGGGGGGGCCTGTGTCCTGTACTGCATTTCAAGATGAGATTTACAGGCAAGTCAAAATTCCTTTTGTCTTACTCATACAGTACAGAGACCTGATATTCACAGACCTGGGCCATCCCCAAGCAGTGAATAAGTAGGGTGGGCAACAAGGCAAATAGAACTGTACCAATGGACCCAACTCAGTTCTGCTGCACGAACCTTGTGGCCAAAAGCTGCATCCTGGGCAGGTGGCAGTGACTGGGAGCTTTCTCTCTGTGTCTCCTCTCCCCCGCATGCTGCTGCAGCCCAGTGCGCACAGGAGAGCAGAGCGGAGGGAGGATCCTCCCATCGCCCCGCCCAACTGTTCTGTCGAGAAATGCCCCCAGCGAATAGTGCCCAGGCTGAAGGCGCACGCGCCGTACGTAACATAACAGCTGATTTTACCATCAGCTGTTGTGATGGCGAGATGGTGCAGTTGCACAATAGCCAACATTTTTTTTTTCTCAGATTGTGCTCTGCTCTCGCTCCCCCGCGCTCCCATGGCGAGTTCATGCCCATGATGGGCGGATTTCTACACGTTGTGGGTTTATTTATGGACACTTGGGGGCGGAATTACATGGCCAGTGCTGAAAAACTTTGTGATGGGTGGATTTCCACATTTCTTGTGGGTCGGATTTATGGGTACTTTGGGGCGGAATTAGATGACCAGTGCTGCAAAAAAATAAAAAACTTTGTGATATTCCGCCCCAAAGTACTCATAAATCCACCCACAAGAAATTTAGAAATCCGTCCATCACAAAGTTTTGTTTTGCAGCACTGGCCATGTAATTCCGCCCCCAAGTGCCTATAAATCCACCCATCATGGACATGAACTCACCACGGGAGCGCGGGGGGAGCATGGGACACAATCTGACAAAAAAAAATGATGTTGGCTATTGTGCGCCTGTGCCGTCACAACAGCTGATGGTAAAATCAGCTGTTGTGATGTTACGTACAGCGCATGCGTTGCACATACGCCCTTCAGCCCAGGCACTATTCGATGGGGGCATTTCTCGACAGAACACCTAGACCAGTGGTTCTTAACTCCTGTCCTCAGGACCCACTAACAGGCCAGGTTTTCAAGATAACTGAAGTACATCACAGGTGATATCATTTGCTGCTCAATAACCAAAGAATGTCCAGCGCTCTGAATGTCTCATAAACAGTTGCCAGCAGTCCAATAATAAAGGTTAAGAGATTTAATGTTTGTGTATGATAAAAACACTATAATAAAAGCAATAAATGAACAGTATGTCATCCTATGTAAATAACACTGTAGGACACTTGAATGAGAAAGTTTCTAACAGCCAGAAGGTCCAATCAGCAGCAGGCAGTTTAAGACTGGAGATCCATCCAAAAAACCTAACCCCAGGCTGGGAAGTAGATGGAAGGGAGTTGGAGGGGAGATGGAAGCCCCAGCCCGCCAAACTCAGGGGATCCACACTGTAAAAATCAGCTTTAGATGGAGAGGCTCACCGATTCCGGAGGACAGATCTGTGGATGTGATGTGAAGGCAGGCTGTGAATCCACCGGGAGGGAAAGGTCTCGCAGACGCTCTGTGTCAGGGGATGATGACGTCAGCCCAGCTGGAGGAGGAAGGCGCGGCTTCACACAGGGGAACCGCCGGAACAACAGCTAATAGCGCTAGGCAGCTGCGATGCCGGTCTGTGTCCCCTCTGACTGGAAAAACCTCAGTGGGAGGCGGTGACACTTGGTGAAGCCGTAGTGGTAGTGATAAAACTTATCAAGAGGTGACAAGGTGGACAAGAGGCCACCAGGGGACAGGCTGGGGGCATAAACCAATGAGTCTGCCGGTTTGTGTCACCTCTGCATGGAGTGAACCTCAGGAAAAAGTGATGGCAATCAGGAAGTCCAGTGAACCACATAGGCTGCCAGCCAGAAGTAGATAGATGGAATTAGCAGGCGAATGGGAGAACGCTGTGTGTGGACCATATGAGGCTCCCACGGGTGGGTAAAAGGGAGGATGGATTCACCGTGGCATGGTGCTGAGTGGAAACTCTGTTAGTTGCCTTGACGACGCGTTTCGCGCGTTTGCGCTTTTTCATAGTCAAGGGTTGAGGCAACTTGCAAGGTTTAAATACAAAAATATTGGGTGGGGGAAAAGAAGAGGGAGGGGGAGAAAAGCAGGGGGAGGGGAAAGGAAGGGGGAGGGACACTGCAGAAGGAGGGAATTACAAGTCACATTTAAAAAAAGGTCAGATTTAAAATAAGGGCGGGAGTGATTAACCCATTATGAGAACAAAAATAATTCTATCTCCAGTCTAAAACCCCTGTTACCCAGCAGACACAACGGCAAGTAACACATATCACAAGTAACACATACATTGGTATATACATCAATACAGCAAGAACAATTCTACACAAAACTGCATGTCTCTAGTTCCTCATTTAACCCCTTAGGGGCAAGTGAGTCAAACATGTATATCCAAAATACCTCCCGTTTGCACAGTAGAGAAAATCTTTCGTTACTAGTCAGTGTGCCTTTTGGGATAGTTTCGATGGCATAAACTTCTAACACCCTGAAGTCCTTATTGTGGAAGCGTAAGAAGTGTCGAGGGACACTATGTTCATCGCTCCCCTTGGAAATCAATCTACGGTGATCGCCCACTCTGGCCCGTAGGGCCCTGATGGTCCGACCCACGTAAAAGAACCCACAGGGACACCGCAAGACATAGATCACAAAGTCTGTCGAACAGGTAATAAATTGCCTAATCTCATATGTTTTGCCTAAATTAATCGTGATGTTCTTGGTGCCATGTGCAATAAATTGGCATGTAAGACATCCCCTTTTCTTGCACTGAAAGATCCCCTTTCGGTCATCAAAATATGACCTGATGTCAAATGGAGATTTAGATGTTTGGTTGGTTACTTTACTCGGTGCTAGTAGGTTCTTAATGGTACGAGCCTTGCGGAATGTCACATGAGGAACCTCAGGTAAAACTGGAGCTAAACGTTGGTCCAGTAACAAAATATTATAGTGTTTCTTAATAATTCTGGATATAGATTTAAAACTGTCGTTAAAAGTAGAGATAAATCTAACAGTTTGGCTAGTTCCTACGTCTTCTTTAGGAGCTTTCATTTTCGGGAGAGGGTTCATGTGGGAGAGGTAGGCGTCATTAATCAAATCACATGGATAGCCCTTCTCTTGGAATTTCATTTTCATCGTGGTTCCTTGTTCAACATAATCCTCTACTCTAGAGCAATTACGTCTTAGTCTGTTGAATTGGCCACCTGGGATGTTACCTTTCCACGATGGATGATGGCAACTTTTAAAATGTAGGTAAGAGTTGCCACTAGTTGGCTTGACATGGTTTTTGGTGAAAATCTTATGTTGATCATGGGCCAGTATTAAATCCAGGAAAACAAGTTCGTGGGGGTCTATGACATGGGTAAAAGACAACCCCAGGGGATTAGAATTACAATGGGCTACAAAGGAGGAGAACAGTTCTGGGCTCCCACTCCAAATGAGCACAACGTCATCAATATACCGCCCATAATAGACAATGTGCTCAGCAAATGGGTTGCCAGCCCAGATACTGCACTCCTCCCAGTATCCCATGGTAAGGTTGGCATAGACTGGAGCGAAATTAGCTCCCATAGCAGTACCTCTACGTTGCAAATAGAAGCGATCACAAAAAGTAAAATAATTATGTTTGAGACAAAATTCTGTTGCTTGAACCAAAAATTGAGATTGCAAGGAATTATAGTCTCCACTTTTCATCAAAAAGTGTTGAACAGCTCTCAAGCCAACCTCATGTGGTATTGAGGTGTACAGGGAAGACACGTCAAGGGATGCCCACCAATAGCCCTCTTCCCATTGGTAGCTTTGCAAGGCTTTGATGACTTCATTGGAATCTTTAATATAAGATGGTAGTTGACACACAAGGGGCTGTAGACAAAAGTCAATATAAATCGACAAACCATTAGTAAAGCTGTTGGTACTGGCCACAATAGGTCTACCAGGGGTATCAACCAATGATTTGTGGACCTTCGGGAGGTGGTAAAAGTATGGGGTGCTACACTCAGATGGTAAAAGAAATTGTCTCTCTTTGTTAGTGAGTACTCCATTATGCCAGGCTTCCTGTACCAGAGACCTTAGCTCTAGCTGAAATTCAGGTAAAGGATCAGATTGTAATTTCAAATATGTGTCGGTATCTGCTAGCAGCCGACTTGCCTCCTTAATATAGTCCGTTCGATTCTGTATCACTAGACTCCCTCCCTTGTCGGCCTGCCTAATGGTAATGTTAGTATTGACTGTTAGGTCTTTCAGTGCTAGATTTTCATCTTTACTTAGATTGTGATCTTTCCGTGTTTTTGGACTATCGCAGAGTCGCAAGAAGTCCTTGTAAACTGCTTGGTAATAAGTTTCAATATAAGGGCCTTTTGAGTTAGTAGGGAAAAAAGTTGATTTGGGTCGGAAGGAGGTATGTAACACTGGTGGATCTAAGCCAGCAGTGGGAACATAACCTTCTATGTGGCCCTCAGCCCATAAATCTTCCAATGCCTGTAGTGCCTCTTCGTCTAGTTCAGTGGGTGGTGTATGCTCAGATTTCAGAACTACTGTGGAACTAGCTTCCTTCATACCTTTTTTATGTACAGCTAGTGGATTAGGGGCGTAGTGGCGTTTTAACGTTAGAGAACGTATAAATCGGTGTAAATCCTTAAAGAGACCGAATTTGTTTGGGCCTATTGAGGGGGAAAAACCCAAACCCTTCTGGAGTAAAGACTGCTCAGAGGGAGTCAGAATGTGTGAGGACAGATTATATATTTTTATTGTACTGTCCCCTGTGTTGATTCTGACCTCTCTTTCTTGTTTGCTCTTCCTAGTAGCACCTCCTCTTCGAGTTTTCTTTTAAAGCTGAAAATTTTGACTCTTTGGGGATGGTAATAAGCAGTTCGAGCCTTGTAGGTTGTGATCCTCACTATCATTCTGGACTTTGGGCCTCGCGCCCAATAGGATATAATCCTCTAAGTCACGAGACAGAGGACTAAAACTATTTTGAATGGGAATATTATAGGTCAGTTGGGATTGAATAATGGGGGGTGAAATAATGGTAGCTTCCTGCCTTGCGATGGACGGGATGAGGGGTGTCATCAAAGGGGCGGAGGACAACAGGGGAGAGGGGTTCAGATCCAAAATGGTGGTGGTCGGTAAGGTGTCTACCGTAGTCGCTGTTTTAGATATTGCGGCTTTGGGAATAATAGGTTTGGGAGCACATCTTTCCCGCAAATGCAAATTTGCTTTAGAGATAGGTAGAGAATTTACAGTTTTCTTGGAGTTATGCTTTTTTGACTTCATATTCCTAGATTTAGATTTATTATTAATTGTCTTTCCTGGTGTTGATATCTCATTGGTCTCTTGTTTATGGCGTTGACAATCAAAGACCTGGCCATTCCCATAATCAAAGAGGTCCCGTTCTAATTTCTTTGTTTTCTTGTAAACCAAAGCATCTTCGTCCTTCTTGACATTTCTGTCAAGAACTTGAAGCCATTTGGGAAACAAGCAGGAAGTGCTAAATTCCTGGGCAATGGTTTCCTTCTCTATTGCTTGTTGTTTTGCTAGCTCTAGATTTATCTCTACTTTTAACGACAGTTTTAAATCTATATCCAGAATTATTAAGAAACACTAATATTTTGTTACTGGACCAACGTTTAGCTCCAGTTTTACCTGAGGTTCCTCATGTGACATTCCGCAAGGCTCGTACCATTAAGAACCTACTAGCACCGAGTAAAGTAACCAACCAAACATCTAAATCTCCATTTGACATCAGGTCATATTTTGATGACCGAAAGGGGATCTTTCAGTGCAAGAAAAGGGGATGTCTTACATGCCAATTTATTGCACATGGCACCAAGAACATCACGACTAATTTAGGCAAAACATATGAGATTAGGCAATTTATTACCTGTTCGACAGACTTTGTGATCTATGTCTTGCGGTGTCCCTGTGGGTTCTTTTACGCGGGTCGGACCATCAGGGCCCTACGGGCCAGAGTGGGCGATCACCGTAGATTGATTTCCAAGGGGAGCGATGAACATAGTGTCCCTCGACACTTCTTACGCTTCCACAATAAGGACTTCAGGGTGTTAGAAGTTTATGCCATCGAAACTATCCCAAAAGGCACACTGACTAGTAACGAAAGATTTTCTCTACTGTGCAAACGGGAGGTATTTTGGATATACATGTTTGACTCACTTGCCCCTAAGGGGTTAAATGAGGAACTAGAGACATGCAGTTTTGTGTAGAATTGTTCTTGCTGTATTGATGTATATACCAATGTATGTGTTACTTGTGATATGTGTTACTTGCCGTTGTGTCTGCTGGGTAACAGGGGTTTTAGACTGGAGATAGAATTATTTTTGTTCTCATAATGGGTTAATCACTCCCGCCCTTATTTTAAATCTGACCTTTTTTTAAATGTGACTTGTAATTCCCTCCTTCTGCAGTGTCCCTCCCCCTTCCTTTCCCCTCCCCCTGCTTTTCTCCCCCTCCCTCTTCTTTTCTCCCACCCAATATTTTTGTATTTAAACCTTGCAAGTTGCCTCAACCCTTGACTATGAAAAAGCGCAAACGCGCGAAACGCGTCGTCAAGGCAACTACTAACAGAGTTTCCACTCAGCACCATGCCACGGTGAATCCATCCTCCCTTTTACCCACCCGTGGGAGCCTCATATGGTCCACACACAGCGTTCTCCCATTCGCCTGCTAATTCCATCTATCTACTTCTGGCTGGCAGCCTATGTGGTTCACTGGACTTCCTGATTGCCATCACTTTTTCCTGAGGTTCACTCCATGCAGAGGTGACACAAACCGGCAGACTCATTGGTTTATGCCCCCAGCCTGTCCCCTGGTGGCCTCTTGTCCACCTTGTCACCTCTTGATAAGTTTTATCACTACCACTACGGCTTCACCAAGTGTCACCGCCTTCCACTGAGGTTTTTCCAGTCAGAGGGGACACAGACCGGCATCGCAGCTGCCTAGCGCTATCAGCTGTTGTTCCGGCGGTTCCCCTGTGTGAAGCCGCGCCTTCCTCCTCCAGCTGGGCTGACGTCATCATCCCCTGACACAGAGCGTCTGCGAGACCTTTCCCTCCCGGTGGATTCACAGCCTGCCTTCACATCACATCCACAGATCTGTCCTCCGGAATCGGTGAGCCTCTCCATCTAAAGCTGATTTTTACAGTGTGGATCCCCTGAGTTTGGCGGGCTGGGGCTTCCATCTCCCCTCCAACTCCCTTCCATCTGCTTCCCAGCCTGGGGTTAGGTTTTTTGGATGGATCTCCAGTCTTAAACTGCCTGCTGCTGATTGGACCTTCTGGCTGTTAGAAACTTTCTCATTCAAGTGTCCTACAGTGTTATTTACATAGGATGACATACTGTTCATTTATTGCTTTTATTATAGTGTTTTTATCATACACAAACATTAAATCTCTTAACCTTTATTATTGGACTGCTGGCAACTGTTTATGAGACATTCAGAGCGCTGGACATTCTTTGGTTATTGTTTTAAATCTGTATCTATCAGTTACGGCTAGTCCAGCTGCACTGATTTCCCTTTCCCCCATACCCTCCCCCCCCCCCCCCCCCCCATTTTAAGTCTTGTCAATCTACTTAGTACATGTTATGTGTCACATGGATGACTGACTATATGGTATATGGTATACATTTGTATTATTTGATTATTTTCTACATGCCTTGATTGAGGTCCCTGGGTTTACACACATTGGGGCTGGATTAGTATTGTGTTTTTGATCATTTGCTGCTCGGTGATTGCAGTATTCTAGTCTGCATCTCCCCTAGGTAATACTTAAAATCTGGCCTATTAGTGGGTCCTGAGGACTGGAGTTGAGAACCACTGACCTAGACAAACTGCACATGCGCCGTACGTAATAGCACAACAGCTGATTTTACGATCAGCCTGCGCACAATAGCCGACTGAAGACATTTTTCAGTCAGATTGTGCCGAGGCACTTTCATGTAGGTGAGGGGCGAATGTTTTCATTGAAGGCCAGTGCTGATCTAACATGAAGGGGGCGGATGTTTTCAAGGATGGCCACTGCGGCAAAGATGGGGGCAGAATTTTAAATGTTTATCTAGCTAAATAGGCCCTCCAGGAAGAATAGCAGATAAAGATT
The DNA here is from genome assembly GCA_037952835.1 of Lithobates septentrionalis. NCBI lineage: Eukaryota > Metazoa > Chordata > Amphibia > Anura > Ranidae > Lithobates > Lithobates septentrionalis. The sequence continues at coordinate 1,220,329 of JBBDGP010002848.1, forward strand.
TGTTTAGCATATTTGTTTGGGCATCGTTAAAAATCCCCCCCCATCTTTGCAGCACTGGCCATCATTGAAAACATCCGTGCCCTTCATGTTAAATTCAGCCCTTCACCTACATGAGCACTCCTCGGCAGCGTGAGGCACAATCTGACTGAAAAATGTCTTCAGTCGGCTATTGTTCGCAGGCGCCGTCTCGTCTCGACACAACAGCTGATTGTAAAATCAGCTGTTGTGCTATTATGTACGGCACATGCACAGTTCGTCCTGGGCACTATTCGATAGCGGGTGCTTCCACAGAACACTGGCCCCGGATCCAGGGTCCTGCTGCCACCTCAGGGCGGAAGACTGTAGCATTCTCAGGGTGCCCTGCCACTAGGCCTGTGATGAAGCCAGGACCTGACAAGAGGAAAGGACTCGGAAGGCAGAAGATCAGGCCATCAGCTGACTGCCAGGGGGAGAGGTAAGTGAGCCATCACACAGAGGCTGAGCAAAGTCCTTAGTTACGTGACTGGGGTTAAAATTTGTGAAGAGCGGGTATTTGTAGAGTGTGTGTGTGTGTGGGGGGGGGGGGGGGGCGGGTGGTTGGTGTTTGTGGAGTGTAAGGGGGGATATTTGTGAGGTGGAGTGTGGTGGGGGTATTTGTGGAGTGTAGGGGGTAATGCTGGGGTTTAATATTGCATCCGCTGACACCTGTGCTGGGGGTTAATATTGCGTCCGCTGACACCAGTGCTGGGGTTAATATTGCATCCGCTGACACCAGTGCTGGGGGTTAATATTGCATCCACTGACACCAGTACTCAGGGGTTACCAGTGCGTCCGCTGACACCAGTGCTGGGTGTTAATAGTGCGTCCGCTGACACCAATGCTGGGGGTAAATATTGCGCCCGCTGACACCAGTGCTGGGGGTTAATATTGAGTCCACTGACACCAGTGCTGGGGGGTTAATATTGAGTCCACTGACACCAGTGCTGAGGGGTTAATATTGCATCCACTGACACCAGTGCTGGGGGTTAATATTGCATCCACTGACACCAGTACTCAGGGGTTACCAGTGCGTCCGCTGACACCAGTGCTGGGGGTTAATATTGCGACCGCTGACACCAGTGCTGGGGGTTAATATTGCGTCCGCTGACACCAGTGCTGGGAGTTAATATTGCGTTCATTGACACCAGTGCTGGGGGTTAATAGTTCGTCCGCTGACACCAGTGCTGGGGGTTAATAGTGCGTCTGCTGACACCAGTGCTGAGGGTTAAAATTGCATCTGCTGACACCAGTGCTGGGGGTTAATAGTGCATCCGCTGACACCAATGCTGGGGAAAAGGACAGTTTGCATGCGGCCCCCATTGGATGTGAAAATTTGTCCTGTGGCCCACAGGTAATTTGAGTTTGAGACCCCTGATCTAGCAGAACTTGGAAAAGTTATGAACAGAAGACCAGGTGGCAGCCTTAGCTGGGCAACAGAGACTTGATGTCAAAATACCCAAGGAAGGTCTTCCAACCTGGTGGAGTGAAAATGTATTAGTGCAGGAGGTGCTTTATCCTTTAGGCTGGGTTTACAAGGGTGCGAACACAGACAACACATGTTATTCGCACCACATTGCTGTGCAGATCACATTTGATGTCTGTGCGATGTGAATTCAGCCATACAAACTGGTCCGCACTGGAATCAGATCGCATGGTTGACAGTTCACACTGCGATCTGCAAACTGGTCTGGGGGTGTCATTAACTTTCTATTGACACCCGCAGTGATTCGCAGAGGTTCGTAGAGGGTAGTGTGAACTGCCTGTGAGTGACATAGGATGCAGGAACCCGAAGATGCTGCTAGCAGGACATTTTTTCCTGTCCTGCTATCGCACCACTCCAGTGTGAAAGCCCCTGGGCTTTCACACTGGAGACACAGCAGCGGCTGTTTCGGGTCGGTTTGCAGGTGTTATTTTTTAGCGCAATAGCGCCTGCAAACCGCCCCAGTGTGAAAGGGGTCTTAGGGTGCCTTCTTTTTGTTTACTGCACATGTCGGTGCGATTGTTATTTGCATTGGCAAGTCCATTATGCAGATACCTTCTCCCCATGCCCCTAACAACTTCATAATTGGAAAAAACTTTTCTTGTTCATGCATCACGGGACACAGAGCCTTTGATAATTACTTAGTGTGTTAGACACTGGCAACCCTAATTACAAGGCGAGTTCCTCCCCTATATAACCCCTCCCATATGGAGAGTACCTCAGTTTTTTCGCCAGTGTCTAAGGTGGTTGGTCACGTTAAAGATGTGCTAAGAAGAAAGCTCTGTTTAATGGTCTCTGCTGGGGCCTAGGAGATATACAACCGGATCCATGCTTCGAGCCAATAAAAACGCCTAAGATAGATGGTCCCCGGGCCTCATGAAAGAAGAAACAAGGTTTTGCCAGTAATGTCTCTCTCTGAGCTCTGGGATCCAGCACTTTGGGGCACAAATTAAAAGTTGCTTGAAAAGTTTCTGGCTGAATCTTCTACAGGTCCAGGGAAGAGGATCCTGTAAGTAGGAACCCAGAACCCTGAAGGTTGGCACAACGCTACCCACCGTGATGGGTGAAGGTCGGATCTGTCTGTTCTCAGCAGTCCTGCGGAGGGGATAAGGATAAGTGAAGACAATCCTAAGTATACACCTTATGGATTATCTTCTATGAGTAGCTTGCATGTCTTACCTGTTTTCCGCCACTAGAGGGAGTAAGAGACATACCTGGTGTATACTTACATGCCTTCCAGGATACACGCTCAGTGAAGCCGGTCTGTGAAGCTGCTCCCCTCCTCCGCTGCAGGCTCTGCCACATGATCTGAAAGGGGGGATCCCAAGGAGTCTAGAGGGTCCCACGTAGTCCTCTGGTTGTCTCCTTTCTCCCCCTCCTCGCCCCCGGCCGTCGCCATGTTGGTCTTACGGGTGCGCTTTTACAGTGGATTTGGCTGAGGAGGGGGAATGTGGTTGCTAGCGCTGTGCACGTGCGGCGTGCACAGAGCATCAGTGCACAGGTGCGAGGCGGCTGTTTTTAAAAGCCCCGAATGCCAGAGCCCTGTAAGCGGTGGAACACAGAGCTGTGGGCAGTAAGCATCTCGGTGGGTTCGGATCCAGGCATATTTAAGACACCTACTCTGCATCAGGTTGTGCAGACCAAGCTAATAATAATATTGTAAGACTAGGCACAACAGTGATTGCATTTATACTAGTACCTCTGCTTTTGTCAGCTTAGGACTATGTCTCCCCGTAAGAGGGCTTCAGGGGCAGGTAAAAGAGCCTGGATCTAAGGGTTCTATCCCCCCCTGGAAGACTGGAGGCAGCCGCACAGGATGAACCATTGCCCCTGTCAGGCTTGCAGCCTCTCCTAACATTGCAGCCCTGCATAGGTCTTTTAAAGACGGTTGTTTTCATTTGCAGTGTATGGTGTACAGGAGAAGTTAGCTGCTTAATCGCAGCATCCTCACAAAAGGGCAGAACTTGGGGTAGTTCCCCTTCCCCTGCCTTAAATCCTCAATCAAGAGGATCAACAATCTGATGATGAAAGATCACCATCAGGGGACAGGGAACAGGTGCAATCTGACGAGGCGGAGGTATCAGAGGCCTTACAAGCTCTGGAGTTGTAGTTGCAATCTTTTTCAGAGATTCATGCTGCGTATAACTTACCCTCAGCCTAGATGGCCGAAGCCTCTGTCTCCTACTTGGGTTTTTTTCTTAAATTCCCATAGGCTTCTTGTACCTCTCCAAGTTCGTCCATTACTACAAAGAGGTGTAGAACCTCCACAAGGTCCTCATGCAGGTGCTTGCTTACAAACTAGCCAAACGCACAACTGCTGAGATGCCTACGGCCATATCACCCTGAAAGTGCCCAATCTCATCTGATCTCAGAGGCTAAGCAGGGTCGGGCCTGGTTAGTACCTGGATGGGAGACCGTCTGGGAATACCAGGTGCTGTACATGGTTCTGTGCACATTGTTGCTAACACAAACAGCTAAACGCATGAGTGCGGGAACGCACATCAGCGGAGGATAGCTTCCTTTTTATCAGTCCACATATTTGCATAAATGACCTGAGTATTGGAATGTACAAGATGCATGTGGTAGAACATGTAATACACAAAGATACATTTTTTTTCTGTTTGTGGTGGACTTACATAGTCGCATGAGAATGCTTGGTCGTTAAGTGCTTATGCCTAAAAATCGCATGAATGCCTAAAATCGCATAATTGCCTAAAAACGCATAAATGCTTGTTTGCATAAAGATACGGCATCGCACAAGAGTGCTTGACCCCACAAGAGTCCTTGTTTGCCCAGGGATACTTGCTCACGCAGAAAGGCTCGTTTTCACAGAAAATGCCTAAATCGCATAAGAATGCTTGGCTGCATAAAGTTGCGGGTTCACACCAGGGTGTTTGACCTCACAAGAGTCCTTGATTACCCAAGGATACTTGGTCATGTGGAGAGGCTTGTTTTACAGAAAAGCCTAAAAACGCATAAATATGCTTGATTGCATTAAGATGCTGGATCACACAGGGGTGCTTGATCTCACAAGAGTCCTTGATTACCCATTACTTGGTCACGCGGAGAAGCGAATTGTTTTTCAGAAATGCTTAAAATTGCATAAAGATGCTTGATCGCATAAAGAAGCTTGATTGCATAAAGATGCTTGATTGCATAAAGATGCTGGATCACACAGGGGTGCTTGATCACACAAGAGTCCTTGGTCTCACAAGGGTACTTGTCCGCACAGTAGTGCTTATAATGCATAGAATGTTTGGTCGCATAAAAGATCCTGAATCGCATAAGAATGCATGATCACCTAGATTTGCATGCTTGCATACAAGGCATGTTAATTTAGCCTCCCTAATTATACAGGATTCCTTATGTTCACATAGGAATACGTGTCTGCCTGGATACAGGATGTGTAATCTTGCATTACACATTCAGAGACGCTTGCTTGCAAGGTGCCCGTTCCATAGCACACGTGCTATGGGTATGCGTGTGTACAGCATACACGTTTTATGTTTTAAACATATTATAGAAAATTCATGCTTCCATGAACGCACGCTTCTTTTGAGGCATATGCCACTTACACATATGGAGAATCGTTTGCATATGTGTTTTCAGAACTTGTCTGCATTTCACAGGGAAACAGCACCTCTTCTGGTTGGTAGGCTTGCCCTTGTGGTTTGCCACCATGCTCAAGTCTTTTATAAACTGCTAGGGCCCGCCTCTAGTGGGTCTAAAGGGCTCAGGGTATACCTGTAATAACATACCAAGGCAGTCTGCTGCCGATAGATCAGTCGGTAGCATGGCTGGACCTAAGTGTGTCCAGCATGGTCTTTATAGCCCCTATGGAGGCTAGAGTTTTTGGGGACATAGCCCAAAGCAGGGTACCTTTTACCCGAATCAAAGGCCAAGACCATAAAGATTTGGCCCAAGTGGGCAAAGCAAGGGATAGACCTTCCATTTGCCTTTTTGTATGAGGTTGTTTGGGAAGACGGTAGCCTCATTTAAGGCTGTTCCTTTTGCCCAGTTTTCACTCAACTCCATTACTGAACAGCATACTGTCTGCTTGGAGCAAGAGGATCCAAGCCAGTCTCAGTTGGTGGTTGTTAGCCAAAAGTCTACAGGAAAATCCTTTATTCCAGTCACCAGGAAAGTGGTAACTACGGATACCAGCCTTATAGGCTGGGGTGCAGTCCTAGAAGAGCTTTTGCTCCAAGGAAAATGGTCCAAACTGAAAGGTTCCTGCCCGTCAATATTCTGGAGATTCAGTACGTTTGCCCCTCAGGGCCTGGACTTACTGGTCACAAGGCTGTCCTCCCGGATACAATCTGACAATGCTACAGCAGTGACCTATATCAATCAAGCAGGCACCAGGAGTCCGAATGCCCAGAGGGAGGTGAACCATTTTTGTTTGGACAGAGAGGCATGTTCCCTGCCTATCTGCAGCCTTCATTCCAAGGATGGAAATTTGGCAGGCGGATTATCTAAGTCGCCAGCAGCTGTGTCCAGAAGAATGGTCTCTACACCCCTCCATATTTCAGGCTATATGCCAGAAATGGGGTACCCTGGATGTAGATCTTCTAGCTTCCAGGTTCAACATGAAGCCGGACGATTTTTTTGTCAAGAACAAAGGGTCCACTAGCATGTGGAACAGACGCATTGATAATTCCTAGGGATCAGTTCTCTCTGACCTAGGTGTTGTCTCCAGTTCGGCTCCTTCTGCGTCTTCTTCACAGGATTGGGAGGGGAAGTAACTGGTTATTCTGGTGGCTCCAGCCTGGCCCAGAAGGGCCTTGGTATACAGGAATCATAAAGATGGCGGTAGGAAGACTGTAGATTCTTCCACTATGCCTAGACCTGCTCTCGCAGGGACTAGTATTCCATCCTTCCTTACGGAATCTAAATTGGATGGTTTGACAGTTGATACCTAAATCCTGAAAGTTGTGGGCTTTCGGGTCCAGTTCTCCCTACTCTAGTTAATGCTAGGGGGCCGGCCTCCAGGCTTGTCTATCACAGAACCTGAAAGGCATGTTTCCTGGCGTGAATCCAGGGGTTGGCATCCTCAAAGGTACGCCAGTGGCAGAAGTCTCGCCTTTCTATATTTAGGGGTAGAAATGAAATTGGCCTTGAGCACATCAAGGGTCAGTTCTTTGCCTTATCACTTTTTTCAGAGGCCACTTGCCTCTCATTCCTTAGTCCGGGCTTTTTATCCAAAGGGTGTCGCGTTTAATTCTGCCAGTTGAGTCTCCCTTGTGCCTGTGGGATTTGAATGGTCTGTTTTTGCAAAAACAGCCTTCTGAGCCAATACACCATATTCCTTTGGTTCTTTTGACCAGAAGATCCAGTTTTCTGGTTGTCATATCCTCTGCTAGGGGGATATCAGAATTAACAGCTTTTTGCTGCCTAAGGTGGTATCAGGGTTTCATCTGAACCAAGATATTGTCCTACCGTCCTTGTACAGATCCGTATTCTGAGGAAGAAAGATTGTTACACTCTTGATGTAGTAAGAGCAGTCAAGATCTGTCTAAAGGCGATTGCTCTGATACGAAAAGTTGATGCTTTGATTGTGCTGCCGGAAAGGTCCTAGAAAGGGCCAGGCAACGTCGAAATCCACTATCTCTAGATGGATTTGACAGGTTATTGTTCAGGCTTATGGTGTAAAGAAGAAGATTACTCCTTTTTCAGGTTAAAGCGCACTCAACTAGAGCAGTTAGTGCTTCATGGGCAGTGCATCACCAGGCCTCCATGGCTCAGATCTGCAAGGCTGCAACTTGGTCTTCAGTCCATATGTTCACTAGATTTTATCAGGTGGATGTAAAAGGACATGAGGATGCCACTTTCGGGCACAGTGTGCTGCAGGCAGCAGTATAGGTCCTCTTGTTCGTTGGCGGTCTATGTTTTCTCATCTCTGTCTCCCTCCCCTCAAATTTGGGCATTGCTCTGGGACATCCCACTAAGTAATTATCAAAGGTTCTGTGTCCCGTGATGTATGAACAAGAAAATAGGATTATTTTTTAAAACAGCTTACCTGTAAAATCCTTTTCTTGGCAATACAGTGGGGATGGAAATTATTCAGACCCTCTTAAATTTTTCACTCTGTTATATTGCAGCCATTTGCTAAAATCATTTAAGTTCGTTTTTTTTTTCCTCAATGTACACACAGCTCCACATATTGACAGAAAAACACAGAATTGTTGACATTTTTGCAGATTTATTAAAAAAGAAAAACTGAAATATCACATGGTCCTAAGTATTCAGACCCTTTGCTGTGACACTCATATATTTAACTCAGGTGCTGTCCATTTCTTCTGATCATCCTTGAGATGGTTCTACACCTTCATTTGAGTCCAGCTGTGTTTGATTATACTGATTGGACTTGATTAGGAAAGCCACACACCTGTCTACATAAGACTTTACAGCTCACAGTGCATGTCAGAGCAAATGAGAATCATGAGGTCAAAGGAACTGCCTGAAGAGCTCAGACAGAATTGTGGCAAGGCACAGATCTGGCTAAGGTTACAAAAAAAAATTCTGCTGCACTTAAGGTTCCTAAGAGCAAAGTGGTCTCCATAATCCTTAAAAGGAAGACGTTTGGGATGACCAGAACCCTTCCTTGAGCTGGACGTCTGGCCAAACTGAGCTATCGGGGGAGAAGAGCCTTGGTGAGAGAGGTAAAGAAGAACCCAACGATCACTGTGGCTGAGCTCCAGAGATGCAGTCAGGAGATCGGAGAGAGTTGTAGAAAGTCAACCATCATTGCAGCCCTCCACCAGTCGGGGCTTTATGGCAGAATGGCCCGACGGAAGCCTCTCCTCAGTGCAAGACACGTGAAAGCCTGCATGGAGTTTGCTAAAAAACACCTGAAGAACTCCAAGATGGTGAGAAATAAGATTCTCTGGTCTGATGAGACCAAGATAGAACTTTTTGGCCTTAATTCTAAGCGGTATGTGTGGAGAAAACCAGGCACTGCTCATCACCTGTCCAATACAGTCCCAACAGCGAAGCATGGTGGTAGCAGCATCATGCTGTGGGGGTGTTTTTCAGCTGCAGGGACAGGACGACTGGTTGCAATCGAGGGGAAGATGAATGCGGCCAAGTACAGGGATATCTTGGACGAAAACCTTCTCCAGAGTGCTCAGGACCTCAGACTGGGCCGAAGGTTTACCTTGCAACAAGACAATGACCCCAAGAACACAGCTAAAATAAGGAAGGAGTGGCTTCACAACAACTCTGTGACTGTTCTTGAATGGCCCAGCCAGAGCCCTGACTTAAACCCAATTGAGCATCTCTGGAGAGACCTAAAAATGGCTGTCCACCAACGTTTACCATCCAACCTGACAGAACTGGAGAGGATCTGCAAGGAGGAATGGCAGAGGATCCCCAAATCCAGGTGTAAAAAACTTGTTGAATCGTTCCCAAAAAGACTCACGGCTGTATTAGATCAAAAGGGTGCTTTTACTAAATACTGAGCAAAGGGTCTGAATACTTAGGACCATGTGTAATTTCAGTTTTTCTTTTTTAATATATCTGCAAAAATGTCAACAATTCTGTGTTTTTCTGTCAATATGGGGTGCTGTGTGTACAATAATGAGGAAAAAAATGAACTTAAATAATTTTAGCAAATGGCTGCAATATAACAAAGAGTGAAAAATTTAAGGGGGTCAGAATACTTTCTGTCCCCACTGTTAGGGATGAGCTTCGTGTTCGAGTCGAACCCATGTTCGACTCGAACATCGGCTGTTCGGTCGTTCGCCGAATTGCGAACGATATGGGCCGTTCGCGCCAAATTCGTGTGGCGCGTCACGGCCCATAATTCACTGCGGCATCGCAGTGCATTGCTGGCTGATGATTGGCCAAGCATGCACTATGACCCGCATGCTTGGCCAATCACAGCGCCGCCTGAACAGAGAGCCGTAATTGGCCAAAGCCAAGGAGGCTTTGGCCAATTATGGCTCAGGGGATTTAGTACACGCCCCACACTATATAAGGCCGCCTGCACGGCGGCCCTGTGTAGTGTGTGTTTCGGTGTGCTGAGAGATAGAGAGAGAGACAGTGTCATTTGATTTGAGTTAGATAGATTAGGCAGAACAGTCAGTCAGTTAGCTGCACTTACAGTGTATTGTGTATATATATGCATCCCAGGTGTTGCATATATATATATACACTGTATTCAGTTTAGCTAGATCCGTTCCTGTTATCTTCTAGACTATTTACATTTAGTGCAGTGCGTCCTGCTCACAGTGTTCAGCTAGATCCGTTCCTGTTATCTTCTAGACTATTTACATTTAGTGCAGTGCGTCCTGCTCACAGTGTTCAGCTAGATCCGTTCCTGTTATCTTCTAGACTATTTACATTTAGTGCAGTGCGTCCTGCTCACAGTGTTCAGCTAGATCCGTTCCTGTTATCTTCTAGACTATTTACATTTAGTGCAGTGCGTCCTGCTCACAGTGTTCAGCTAGATCCGTTCCTGTTATCTTCTAGACTATTTACATTTAGTGCAGTGCGTCCTGCTCACAGTGTTCAGCTAGATCCGTTCCTGTTATCTTCCTACTGACAGGCAGGCTTGTCTGGTTACAGTATATAAAGCTACCTGAAGAAAATTACAGGTGTTCTATTTGATCCTATTAGTACCACGGTCAGGCAGCTAGACTATTTACATTTAGTACAGTGCGTCCTGCTCACAGTGTTCAGCTAGATCCGTTCCTGTTATCTTCCTACTGACAGGCAGGCTTGTCTGGTTACAGTATATAAAGCTACCTGAAGAAAATTACAGGTGTTCTATTTGATCCTATTAGTACCACGGTCAGGCAGCTAGACTATTTACATTTAGTACAGTGCGTCCTGCTCACAGTGTTCAGCTAGATACGTTCCTGTTATCTTCCTACTGACAGGCAGGCTTGTCTGGTTACAGTATATAAAGCTACCTGAAGAAAATTAAAGGTGTTCTATTTGATCCTATTAGTACCACGGTCAGGCAGCTAGACTATTTACATTTAGTACAGTGCGTCCTGCTCACAGTGTTCAGCTAGATCCGTTCCTGTTATCTTCCTACTGACAGGCAGGCTTGTCTGGTTACAGTATATAAAGCTACCTGAAGAAAATTACAGGTGTTCTATTTGATCCTATTAGTACCACGGTCAGGCAGCTAGACTATTTACATTTAGTACAGTGCGTCCTGCTCACAGTGTTCAGCTAGATCCGTTCCTGTTATCTTCCTACTGACAGGCAGGCTTGTCTGGTTAAAGCTACCTGAAGAAAATTACTGGTGTTCTATCCCAGCTTAGTGCAGCTACAGGCAATTAGTATGTCTGGAAGGCCAAGGAGGAGAGGCAGACAGTCACAAGCCAATAAGAGAGGGCAAGCAGGCTCTGTGTCTAGTGCTGGTCGTGGAGACGGTGCATCCTCATCAGCACGTGGCCATGGGACACGCTTGGCCTTTTTTTCGGCAGCTGGCCGTGTTGAGCCGCAACATGCGGAAGACTTGGTCGAGTGGATGACCAAGCCGTCCTCATCCTCCTCATCCTCTCTCACCCAGGGTGCTTTGTCTGGCAAAGCAGCGGCCTCTTCCCTCAGCTCAATGTCATCAGTGACTCCTTCCCTAGCTCCACCATATCCTCCTGAGGATTCCCTTGAACTGTTTGACCACAGTGTTGGGTACATGCTCCAGGAGGATGCCCAGCGTTTGGAAGGCTCTGATGATGATACTGAGCTCGATGAAGGCAGTAACATGAGCACGGACAGAGGGGGTGCCCAAGAAGGACAGCAATCTGGCAGTCATGCTCCCCCTGCTGCAGCATACTGCCAGGTTTGCTCCAGTGATGAGGAGGGAGGGGATGATGAGGTCACTGACTCAACGTGGGTGCCTGATAGGAGAGAGGAGGAGGAGGAGGAGGCGGCACATCACCAACGAGGCAGGATGCCCTCCAGGGGCCAGCCTAAGGGCAGCACATTGACTGCATCACACCCCAAAGCTCCACATGTGCAGGGCGCTGCAGTCTCTGCGCGTTATTCAAAAAGTTCTTTGGTGTGGGCCTTTTTTGAGACCAGTGCATCAGATCGCACCGCTATTTGCAACATATGTCTCAAGCGTATCTCGCGTGGCCAAAACATCTCCCGCTTGGGTACCACATGCTTGACCAGACATATGTTGACCTGCCATGCAGTTCGTTGGCAAGCGTATCTAAAAGACCCACACCAAAGAACAAAGAGGCTCTCTCCTTGCTCCTCATCAGCTGAGATTTCCAACCCCACTAGACCTCCAGTCCTCTCTGAGACCTGCAGTGAGAGGAATGAAGGTGTAGAATTAGGTGTGTCACAGCCAAGTACTTGTGGGCAATCTGCTTTTGGTACACCGACGTCAGATTGTACCAGGCAAATTTCCCTGCCCCAGCTGCTGCACCGCCGAAAGAAGTTTGCTCCCAGCCATCCACATGCCCAGCGGTTGAATGCTAGCTTGGCAAAATTGCTAGCACTTCAACTGCTGCCTTTTCAGTTGGTAGACTCTGCCCCCTTCCGTGAGTTTGTGGAATGTGCGGTTCCTCAGTGGCAGGTAACCAAACGCCACTTTTTCTCACGGAAGGCGATTCCAGCTCTCTACCGGCATGTGGAAGGCAATGTCCATGCCTCGCTGGACAGGGCGGTCAGCGGTAAGGTGCATATTACCGCTGACTCATGGTCCAGCAGGCATGGACAGGGACGTTACCTAAGTTTCACGGCGCATTGGGTGACTCTGCTGGCAGCTGGGAAGGATGCAGGACAAGGTGCAGTAGTGTTGGAGGTTGTTCCGCCACCACGCCTCCAAAATGCTGATTGTGACACACCTCTCTCCTCCACCCCCTCCTCTTCTTCTTCCTCCATGGCCTCTTCCTCGGAACCAGCGGTGCTCCGTAGTCGTTCAAGGGGCTACGCAAGTACGCAGGCCAAAAGATGCCATGCAGTGCTTGAGCTGGTGTGCTTGGGGGACAGGAGCCACACTGGGGCAGAGGTTCTGTCAGCTCTGCAGGGGCAGGTTCAGAGGTGGTTGACGCCACGCCAACTTAAGGCAGGAATGGTGGTTTGCGACAATGGCACCAACCTCCTCTCTGCCCTCCGACAGGGACAAATGACCCATGTGCCCTGTTTGGCTCACGTCCTTAACTTGGTGGTGCAGCGGTTCTTGAGCAGGTACCCGGGCTTACAGGATGTCCTGAGGCAGGCCAGGAAAGTCTGTGTGCATTTCCGCCGGTCATATAATGCCAGTGCTCGGCTGACGGACCTCCAAAAGGAGTTTAACCTACCCAAGAACCGCCTAATCTGTGACCACAGGTGGAACTCAACTCAACCAGGTGGAACTCAACGTTGGCCATGCTGCAGCGGCTGCACACGCAGCAGAGGGCCATCAATGAGTACCTGTGCGACTATGGCACCAGGACAGGGTCAGGGGAGCTTGGTTTTTTTTCCCCACGCCAGTGGGCCATGATCAGGGATGCATGCACTGTCCTGTCACCATTCGAGGAGGCCACGAGGATGGTGAGCAGTGACAGTGCATGCATCAGTGACACTGTCCCCCTTGTCCACCTGTTGGAGCACACGCTGCGTGGAATAATGGACAGGGCACTTGAGGCAGAACAGAGGCAGGAAGAGGAGGACTTCCTTAGCTCTCAAGGCCCCCTTTATCCAGACAGTGTTCCTGCGTGCCCGCCGATCACACAGGAAGAGGACGAGGAGGAGGAGGAGGAGGAGGAAGATTGTGTCAGTATGGAGGTGGAGCCTGGCACTCAGCATCAGCAGCAGTCTTTAAGGGATCAGTCCCAAGAAACACATGGACTTGTACGTGGCTGGGAGGAGGTGGCTGCGGACGTTGTCGTCCTTAGTGACCCAGAGGACTCCGGACCGAATGCCTCAGCAAACCTACGCTGCATGGCCTCCCTGATCCTGCAAAGCCTGCGTAAGGATCCTCGTATTCGTGGTATCAAGGAGAAGGACCAATACTGGCTGGCAACCCTCCTTGATCCACGTTACAAGGGCAAGGTTGCGGACCTTATCTTGCCGTTGCAGAGGGAGCAGAGGATGAAACATCTTCGGGAGGCCTTGCAGAAAGGTCTGTGCAATGCGTTCCCAGAGACTGGGAGGTTACAAACTCCTGTTTCTGGACAACGTGTTGCTGAGGCTTCGGTCAGTCAAAGAAGGAGCGGTGGAGAAGGTGGCCGTCTGACCGATGCGTTCAGACAATTTTTTGGTCCGCAGCCCCAAGGTATGATCGGTTCCAGCAACCATCGCCAGCGTCTGTTTTACATGGTGCAGGAATACCTAGGGGCAAGATCAGACTTGGACACCTTTCCCACCGAAAATCCTCTGGGTTACTGGGTCTTGAGGATGGATCACTGGCCAGAGCTTGCACAGTATGCAATTGAGCTACTGGCCTGTCCTGCATCCAGCGTTCTTTCGGAACGCACATTCAGTGCTGCTGGAGGCGTGGTAACCGATCACAGGGTGCGTCTGTCCACCGACTCGGTCGATCGGCTGACCTTCATAAAAATGAATCAGTCTTGGATCACCACCAGCTACCAAGCACCTGATGCTGATGTAACCGAATAATTTTTTTTGAAATCTCAGATCCCTTCAAAGACTGCCTATGCTGATGCTGAGTGACTATCCCTGAGTAATTATCCTCTTCCTCCTCAATCATCACGCTGATAGCTTGTAAGAACATTTTTGGTTCTGGGCGCCACCACCAGTGCCTAAGGCACAATTTTTCAGCCCCTGTTTAACAGGGGCGTGTAATTACAATTTTTGATGTAATACTTTGCAGCAGGGCTCGTTCCTGCATTCCAACTAGAGTGTCTGTGAGGGGTTGCAGTGTTGTGGCACCAGCACCAGTGCCTAAGGCCCAATTTTTCTGCCCCTGTCTAACAGGGGCGTGTAATTACAATTTTTGATGCAATACTTTGCAGCAGGGCTCGTTCCTGCGTTCCAACTAGAGTGTCTGTGAGGGGTTGCAGTGTTGTGGCACCAGCACCAGTGCCTAAGGCCCAATTTTTCTGCCCCTGTCTAACAGGGGCGTGTAATTACAATTTTTGATGCAATACTTTGCAGCAGGGCTCGTTCCTGCGTTCCAACTAGAGTGTCTGTGAGGGGTTGCAGTGTTGTGGCACCAGCACCAGTGCCTAAGGCCTAATTTTTCAGCTCCTGTTCAACAGGGGCATGTAATTACAATTCTTGATCTAATATTTCACAGCAGGGCCCTGTGAGGGCTTACAGTGTTGTGGCCACAGCAACACCTAAGGCCCAAATTTCTGCTGAGTATATAGGGCAGGACCCTACTTTCAAACATCTAACTTACAAACGACTCCTACTTGCAAACGGAAGGAGACAACAGGAAGTGAGATGAAATCTACCCCTAGGAAGGGAAATTCTCTCATGTAAGAGTTAATATGGGAAAACAATTTCTCCTTTCCACTGATGCTTTCCAATCCTTGTTCCACAAAAAAACCCAAATTTTCAAAAAACATTTTTCATTGGGACAAAAAGTGAGGTGAAATCTTCTGAAGAGGAGGAAAGACAGCAAAACAAATGTCACAGGGGTGATAACCCTTCCCTATGTTTTCCAAAAAGCTTAAAAAAGATTTTTTGGCTGGAGCTAAACACGTTAAAAATGTACCCGTTCAAAATTACAAAGAGATTCTACTTAACAACAAACCTACAGTCCCTGTCTTGTTTGCACCGCCTGTATACTGCTGTTCAGAGTATATAGGGCCTTTCCTTATTTTAATTTGGGTGCGGGGTTCCCCTTAATATCCATACAAGACCCAAAGGGCCTGGTAATGGACTGGGGGGGTACCCATGCCGTTTGTCTCACTGATTTTCATCCATATTGCCATGACCCGACATGACATTAAACCCGCAAGCAGTTTTAAATGAGATTTTTTCCTTTAAAAATGACATTTGGTGCAGGGACTGTTCTAAACACGGGAAACACGCGCCACTTTACAGGCATACTATAGACACCCCCCAGGTACGATATTTAAAGGAATATTTCACTTTTTTTTTTTTTACTTTAAGCATCATTAAAATCACTGCTCCCGAAAAAACGGCAGTTTTTAAAAGTTTTTTTTGCATTGATACATGTCCCCTGGGGTAGGACCCGGGTCCCCAAACCCTTTTTAGGACAATACCATGCAAATTAGCCTTTAAAATGAGCACTTTTGATTTCGAACGTTCGAGTCCCATAGACGTCAATGGGGTTCTAACGTTCGTGCAAACTTTCGGTCCGTTCGCAGGTTCTGGTGCAAACCGAACCGGGGGGTGTTCGGCTCATCCCTACCCACTGTACATCAAGGGACACAGAGCTCCCCCCCCTCTTCGGGATTATACGTTGAGATACTTATTGCTTTGCTACAAAACTGAGGTACTCTCCATATGGGAGGGGTTATATAGGGGAGGAACTCGCCTTGTAATTAGGGTTGCCAGTGTCCAATCACCTGATGGTGACTATCTAACCCACTAAGTAATTATCAAAGGCTCTGTGTCCCGTGATGAAAAGGATTTTACAGGTAAGTTGTTTTTAAAAAATCCTATTGTCGGGCAGAACCTAAGGATCATTCTGTGGGAGAATAAAGCAGAGCCCATGCAGGAGTTAATGCTGCTCTGCTCTCGTGCCCACTCCATGACTAAAGGCTTGTTTATGTTATTATACAAGTGAATATCCACTTTTATTTAGAAACCAGCATTACAGAGAGCACTGCCCTCCTTTTGTCTTTGAGCATGGATTAATTTCCTGGAGGAAGAACAGCTTTCATCCACCAGACAGCATACAGCCGAGTCCTGGCTATAAAAAGGATAAGCTTCATAGACCTTTTCCTTTTAAAGGGTCATTTCAGCAAGGTGAGGGTGTGCCCATAATAATTTGGTGGAGGTCTCACTGGAATTTGATTTAAGGCTGGATTCACACCTATGCATTTTTAGTGCTTTTTGCATTTTGCAGATTTGCACTACAGTCCATTTAACATGATTTCCTATGGAACACGTTAGTAGTGCAAATCTGCAAAATGCAAAAAGCACTAAAAATGCATAGGTATGAATCCAGCCTAATGGAGGAAAACCAAATGGACAATTTATTTTTTGTTTACTAGTTTGTGTGTTCACTTTTGTGTGTATATCAGTGAGATATTCAAATTGTAGTGTCAGTATATAGTAATGTGGATCACATTGATTTTGTTTTTTAACACTGATGTGTTTATGCAAATCACATGATATATGTTTGGATTGATGTAACTGAATTTTTAGTAATCACAACAGCTCAGCATTGTTACTTTTTATTACTTTGGCGTTCAGCACTTTATGCTTGCAGCTTTTTACTATTATCACTGAGTATACAAGATGATTTTGGTTATTATACTCCTTTGAGTGCTAAGGAGCAGGGCACAAGGAAGGATGAATTATATCTAGTTGAGGTGAAAGTTTGACACCACCTTAGAAACAAATGAGGGTCTTGGGCAAAAAAAAAAAAAAATCATCCATGTGAATGAGAAAAGGCTCCTTACAGAGACATGTCTGACAGACACAATAGCCACTAAAATGGCTACCTTGCAGGAGAGGTCATCCAAGGGGAGTTACCTCATTGGTTCCATATAGTTGATTCTGAAATCCAGAGAGAACCAACTTGAGGCACAGGGCCTGAGAAAAACCTTTAACCCTTTCATTACCAGAGCCGTACAGACCTGACAGTGGGGGTATCACACATAATCCAGTGGATGCAGCCACCGAGATTGTGTGTAAAACTGACAGGCAGACTCCTGCCTGTCAGGTGGAAGCATTCGGGCGGCTGTGCTGCCACTTATTTGCTTCCAAAAACCCACGGTACTGGAGCGCTCCCCCGCTATGTATTCTGGGCTCCGCTTGCCCATCTATGGTGGGTAAAGGAGAGTTAGAAGAGGATGCACATCCACTCTCCTCCCCTTCTTGCTGTAAACCAGAAGGCAACATGTATGACGTCACTTCCAGGTCATCCTTTCACTTTCCCCGGCTAGCATAGCCAGGAAGGAATGTTCTGCAATGCGATGTGCATTGCAACACATTTAGTGGAGCCCAGAGGAGACATGCAGGGTCAATAAAGTTACACCAAAGGACATAAACCCACCCCCCCAAAAAAAATATTAAGAGCCCCCCTACATATACAAACGTAAACACACATACACGTTACATGTCGCAATACATGTTAGAATGAGAGCAATCAATCTAGCACAAGACATCCTCCGTAACACTAAGCTTGTGACCTATAGGGGGCTTTTGAAGCGTCGCCTATAGAAAATATAGGGTACTGAAGTTTGTTGCCATTTCACAGGCACACACAAATTTAAGGTTTGACATGTTGGGTATCTATTTACTCAGTGCAACTCTGTGTTTTATATTTTAGCAAGAATATGGGTAGTTTATAGCGTTTATTTGTCCTAAAATTCACTGTAGTGTGTTTTTTACTGAAATTTTGCATTTCCTAGACCTTGGTGATAATATGTGAAAAAAACTTAAACTACCACTATTTAATTCTCTAAGGTGTCTGATATCAGAAAATATGTTTGGGGGTTTGTGTAATCTTCAGAACTAAAATGATTTTTTTTTAAACATGCATGCAAAAATGGCTGACAGCAAAAAGGTTAATAAAGGCTTTTACCAAGAAAATTTAACCCAGATGTTTTTGAAAAAACATGGACAAGGCTGAAACCTGCCCCTTAGGAGAACTTAACCACTTCAACCCTGGGCACATTCACATTTGAGATGGGACTCTCTTTTGGTGGTAGTTAATCAACACTGGGTTTTTTCTATTTTTCGAAATGTTTTTTAGTTTTGGTTATAAAATTTTGCAAATAAATTATTTTTCTTCTGTGCTGATGAGGCTGCACTAATAATCAGGGCACTGATGAGTGCCCTGATTATCAGCGTAAACTGTACTCACTGTGCCCGGTCAGACTTGCCGGTTATAGGCTCTCCTTTCCTCACACAGAGATAGGATGTGAGGAAAGGAATGCCGAAAACCAGAAAGTCAGTTTACATGGGACCAGATGTGATTGGACACAGCTGATCACATGGTAAAGGGCCACTGTAATTAGCTGAGTCCAAAGGACTCAGAGCACCCCGATGTAGGAGATGTCCTCCCAGAACTGGAGGCCCACACTGTAAGCTATCTTTTGGCTATAGTGTGGACTAGAACAGGTTGAAGCATATCTAAACCCAAAAACAAAAATGTAATACATTGTAACTTATCAATCATTGCTGTGGTGGCTGCATTAGTTCTCTTTTTTCAGGCTTTTATTCCTTAATTTTCATCTGGTGATCAGCCAGTAAAACACCACCTGTCTTACGTTTGCTATAATTACTCCTCCACTGCATATCTGGAGTAGTAATATAGCTACTCTCAGAAAATTGTCAATCAGCGGAGAGGACGGTGTTGAATGGACTAGAAGGAAGAGAGAGCAGCGCCGCTCTAAGCATAATAAGTTAGTTAAGAAAGATTTAATATGCTTTAAATGTAAACTCACATTTGAGCAGTGTTATACAGGCATTGGTAGTTGAGGTTCTTTAAGCGCTCCTGGATATTCCTTCGGTTCCAGATGGGCAACAGTGATGGGTCAGTCTTCCACCGCTCTGGTGACATCCATGGCTCAGAGGCTGTGGATTCTCACAGCAGGCACGTCGGCAGGAATCGTCAGGTGCTTGAGAACAGGGGGCGTGGCTTGAGCGCTCGCTTTCAGAGCATGCATACTCCTTCGTCAGGCATGTGATTCGGCCATCATCGGCAAGGTTTATGTAGAGAAAGGGGAGGGAAAGGGACGGTGCCAGGAGATGTAAGGTGCAACAGACCAGCGCTAGTCTCAGGGTGCGGATCATTCACAGATCAGTTTAGCCATCAAATAAAAAGGTGCTTATGTTTGGTAAGAAATATAAAAACATATCAATTTTTATATGTACACAACAGAGAACTAAGGGTAGGTAAATAAACTGAAATACAGTAAAATTTAATGGAGTAGAGATACTAATGAAAATAAAAAATAAAAATAAAGAAAAAGAAAAAGAAAAATATATATATAGAAAAAATTATATTATAAACATAAAGATGATAATGATGAATAGAACAAAAATAAAGATAAAAATAGAATTAGAAATAAAAATAAGAGATAATGTAGAATGAAGCAATAAAATTGTATATCTATAGGTTTAAACGGTAAGCATGAATAGGAGGTCCCTCTGGTATATTTACAAATTGACATTGTGACAATCTCGTTAACTAACAAAATTCCTGTTGAGAGATTATTTTGAAAAGTTGTTTTTAATTTTAATCAATACATGTGGTTTGTTTTTTTATTTTTTGCAGGAATTTTAGTTTCTAACTAATTATGAGCAGGAAAATCCCACTGATTTGGAGGTATCCAAAAACATCCACACACATGCTTATCTATGTGTGCGCATGCGCACACCTGTACCCATAAGGGAATTGAGTCGTTATGCAGAAACTATGCAAACAACAATCAAAACGCGGGCATGTGCATAAAACACAAGCACATGCGCATGTTTGACCGCACACATTATTGCTATACATGCTCGTCTCCATAGCACTGTGGGCTAGAGTAGTTTCTGTGGTAAAAATTAATATGAGTGGTCCTTGGGTTCGTAGCGATAATATGGAATCTGGAAGGGGGGGAAGGGAAGGGGTAGGATGGGGGAGGGGAAAAGAGGGGGCTGGGGAGGGAAAGGAAATCCTGGGTTAATCTAGCAATGGGGTGAGTGCTGGTGGTAGGTTACAGGGAATAGCTAAGTTTAGGATGGGTGGGTCTGTGGGTACCAGTATATATTAATAGATGGAATTCATTTCACTATCCTTGTTTAAGCCACCAGGCTTTAAATTATCCAGGGTGTAGACCCAGAAAGTTTCCCTCTCGCACAGACGCTTAATGCGTTCGGCTAGAGGGAAACTACCCGGATGGTCTCCACAACCCAGACATATAGGCCATTGGTGGAGCCCTGATGGAATTCTGTCAAATGTCTTGGAATTGTGAGGTCGCTTTGGTCTTCAATGGAGCGCAAGGTTGCGTAAGGTTCTGATGGTGTGGCCTACATAAAGCAGACCGCAGGGGCAAGAGAGGCAATATACCACAAATTCTGTTGAGCAGTTAAAGAATTCGCCAAGGGGATATATTTTGCTTTTTGTGGTGAATTGTTTTTGTCTGTGTTGGACAAAATTGCAGGTTAAACAGTAAACATTGGTACATTTCTTTTATGTCCAGAAAGGTGAGGAATGATATTAATTTGGGTTCACGAGATTTTAATTAGCTGGGTGCTATTTTTCTTTTTATGTTTTGGGCTTTTCTATAAGTGATTTTTGGTACATCGCTAAGGCTGTTTTGAAGGTGGGGATCTTCTTGTAGTATGCCCCAATGTTTTTGAAAAATGTGTTCCATCTTTTTATGCTGCATGTGGAACTGGATGATGAATCTGGGTGTCTGGGAGGATGAGGTGGACTGATGATGGTTGGGTCTGGGTGCTTCACTCAGAAAATGGTTATAAGCGCCCTCAATTAAGGGGGTAGAATAGCCCTTTTCAAGGAACTTCTACTTGAAGAGATTACTCTGTTCGGTATAGTCCTCTAAATGGGTACAGTTGTGTTTTAAACAACAAAATTGACTTTTTGGTATGTTGGAAATCCATCTCGGATGGTGGCAGCTATGAAAATGAAGGTATGAGTTTGCCTGTGGTAGGTTTTATGTAATTCTTTGCGTGAATGGTGTTGTCGGCATGGCTGAGTTCTAGATCTAAAAAGGCTAAAGTGTCGGGATCACAGACTGAGGTGAAGGATAGACCTAGGTTGTTGGCATTACAATAGGCCACAAAATCGTCAGCCTGGGGCCGAGACCCATCCCAGATGATGACTATATCGTCTATGTGTCGTCCGAAATACACAATATGTTCGGAGTAAGGGTTATTATTCCAAATCAAACGTTGTTCCCAGAGGCCCATTGTCAGGTTGGCATAGCTGGGGGCAAAATTTGCCCCCATAGCTGTGCCTTGAGTCTGTAGGTGGTATTGGTTCTCGAAAAGGAAATAGTTATTAGTTAGGCAGAATTTTGTGGATTCTATAATAAATCCTGCCTGTCTAGAATTGATTAAGGGGTCTTGGGAGAAAAAATATTGTACTGTTTCTAATCTGATGTCGCGGGGAATTGATGTATACAATGAACATCAAGGGATAACCACAGGTAGGTGGATTCCCAGCGGTAGTTTTGCAGTGTGTTCATTAAATTATTAAATGGATACCGTCAAGAATATATGCTGGTAGGTTCTGAGCCGGTGGTTGCAAAAAATGATCAATGTACATGGAAAAGGGATTGGTAACGCTGTCCATGGCTGCCACTATGGGGCGTCAGTCAGGCTCTTGTGAATTTTGGGGAGATGGTAGAAATATGGTGTGTGGTAATTTTCACGTTTAAGAAATGCGGCTTTGGTTTTTTTCCATAATTCTGTCTTTGATGGCTTTATCAACCAGCGCATGGGCTTCAGAAGTGAATTGAGGTAAATGATCACGGGGGAGTCTGGTATAGGTGTTGCTATCGGACAGAAGTCTATGGGCTTCTTTGACATACGAGTCCCTATTTTGTATAACAATTCAGACACGTTTATTGGCTGTTTTGATGATGATGTTGGTATATTGGGTTAGGGCCTTAAGGCATGCCCTTTCTGGCACTGAGAGGTTATGATTATGTGAGGGGTCGGGGTCTGGTTACACATACATTTGATTTCAGAGAAGATGACTTGGTAAAAGCTCTGTATATATGGGTCCTTAACATGGATGGGGTTGAAAATGGATTTTGGTCACAATGAAGTATGTTGAACAGGTGGAGAGGTGGGGAGATGTGTTAAATATGATGAAAAAATAAATATCCTCATCGCCCTCTCCAGTGTACAAGTCTTCAAGAAGACCTAGGCAGTGGTCAGTGGTGGGTTTCTCTGGGGGTTCATCTGGTTTAGGGTCACTAATGGAGTTTTTTTATAGCTTTAATTTTAAAAAATCTTTTTACTGTTAAGTTGCGGACAAATTTATTGAGGTCTACAAATAAGGTGAAAGGGTTGGGACGGGCTGACGGGGCAAAGCTGAGACCTTTGCTTGGTAGTGAGGTGTCCTCCGAACTTAGTGGTAGTGTGGATAAGTTAAATGTTCTTATTGTTTGGGGAGTTTTTTCTTTTTTTCCCTTTTTTCTTTTTGTTTTCTTCTCCTCCCTTGTCTGCCTCTTCTAGTTTTCTTTTTTGTGCGGGTTGGGGGGGTTTTACTAAAAAAGAAGGGTCTAAAGTAGATATGGGGTCTAGCATTTCTATGCTAGGTGGGTTAGCCTGCATTGTTGTGAGGGGCTGATCTATAGCACAGGGTAACAGTCTAGACATCTGGGTATCTGCTATTTCCGGGGAAAGGGGGTCTGGATGAATGTGGCATGAGGTGGTAGGGATGGCTGGAGCATGGGTGATGCGCTCGGTTTTTGAGAGAGGTGCTTCACTAATGGTACTGCTGGCATGTTTTTGAATTCTGTCTTTTTGGCTTAGGATTGGCGATCAGGGGCGGTAAGGTTCTGTGTGAGAGGTGGTGGGGTATTCCTGTGTGTGTTGGTATGAGGCAAGGGAATGGGATTGTTGTTGTGGTGTGTTTGGTGGATAAGTTGAACTGGGTCCACAATAGTTTTGAGGCCTGGGTGGTTGTGTGTATGCAAGTGAGACTTCCAACCAGGGGGATAAGTGGGGGGGATTAGGGGCGGTATGTTGAGGGATATTTTTTACTTCCAGCCATCCCTACCACCTCATGCCACATTCACCCAGACCCCCTTTCCCTGGAAATAGCAGACACCCAGATGTCTAGACTGGTACCTTGTGCTATAGATCAGCCCCTCACAACAATGCAGGCTATCCCACCTAGCATAGAAATACTAGACCCTATATCTACTTGAGACCGTCCTTTTTTAGTAAAAACCCCCCAACCAGCACAAAAAAGAAAACTAGCAGAAGAGGCAGACGAGGGGGAGAAGAAGACAAAAGGAGAAAAGGGAAACTCCCCAAATGATAAAAATATTTAACTTATCCACACTACCAATAAGTTCAGAGGACACCTCACTACCGAGCAAACGTCTCAGCTTTGCCCCGTCAGCCCGCCCCAACCCTTTCACCTTATTTGTAGACCTCAATAAATTTGTCTGCAACAAATAAACAGTAAAAAAGATTTTTTAATATTAAAGCTATAAAAAAAAAACTCCACTGGAGACCCTAAACCAGAACCCCCAGAGAAACAGAGACTTGTACACTTGAGAGGGCAATGAGGATATTTATTCATCATATTTAACACATCTCCCCACCTCTCCACCTGTTCAACATACTTCATTCTGACCAAAATCCACTTTCAACCCCACCCATGTCAAAGGCCCATATATACAGAGCTTCTACCAAGTTTTCTTCTCTGAAATCAAACGTATATGTATAACCAGACCCCGACACCCTCACATAATCATAACCTCTCAGTGCCAGGAAGGGCATGCCTTAAAGTGGTGTTCCGGCCGAAATGATACTTTTTAAATAAAAATACCCCTATAATACACAAGCTTAATGTATTCTAGTAAATTTAGTCTGTAAACTAAGGTCTGTTTTGTTAGTTTATAGCAGTAGTTTGTTATTTTATAAACTTACAGCAGGCCGTGGCCATCTTAAGTGTGGGCATCTGATACCAGACTGTATTTCTTCCTGGATCTCATCCTTGCAGATCTCGCACATGCTCAGTGCAGCACAAGCAGTGTAATAGGTTTCAGGTCAGGTTTCCATAGCAACGGCAGTTTCAGAGGAAGTTGCCGCCCCTTCCCAGAAGGCATTGCAAACAGGAAATGATGCGATGGGCCGCGGCCAGAGAGGAGGAAGTGAAAAATGAATACAGCAGATATACAGTAGGTGCTGAGAAAAAAAATAAAAAAATATCCAATTTGTTTACAGTGCACAGTTTAGTGAGGGATGCTGAAGAGTTGTAAAAGTGGGTGGAACTCCACTTTAAAGCCCTAACCCAAAATACCGACATCATCAAAACAGCCGATAAGGGAGGGGGAATTGTTATCCAAAATAGGGACGCATAAGTCAAAGAAGCCCATAGACTTCTGTCCGATAGCAACACCTATACCAGACTCCCCCGTGATCATTTACCTCAATTCACTTCTGAAGCCCATGTGCTGGTTGATAAAGATCAGACCATCAAAGACAGAATTATTGAAAAAACCGAAGCCGCATTTCTTAAACGCGAAAATTACCACACACCATATTTCTACCATCGCCCCAAAATTCACAAGAGCCTGACTGACCCCCCTGGACGCCCCATAGTGGCAGCCATGGACAGCGTTACCAATCCCTTTTCCATGTACATTGATCATTTTTTGCACCCACTGGCTCAGAACCTACCAGCATATATTCGAGACGGTATCCATTTATTGAATACTCTGCAAAACTACAGCAGGCAAACCACCTACCTGTGGTTATCCCTTGATGTTTGTTCATTGTATACATCAATTCCCCACGACATCGGATTAGAAGCAGTACAATATCTTCTCTCCCAAGACACCTTAATCAATTCTAGACAGGTAGAATTTATCATAGAATCCACAAAATTCTGCCTAACCCATAACTATTTCCTTTTTGAGAACTAATACCACCTACAGACTCAAGGCACAGCTATGGGGGCAAATTTTGCCCCAAGCTATGCCAAACTGACAATGGGCCTCTGGGAACAATGTGCGATTTGGAATAATAACCCTTACTCCGAACATATTGTGCATTTCGGACGACACAGACGATATAGTCATCATCTGGGAAGGGTCTTGGCCCCAGGCTGATGATTTTGTGGCCTATTGTAATGTCAACAATCTAGGTCTATCCTTCACCTCAATCTGTGATCCTGACACTTTAGCCTTTTTAGATCTAGAACTCAGCCATACTGACAACACCATTCACACAAAGAATTACACAAAACCTACCGCAGGCAAACTCATACCTTCATTTTCGTAGCTGGATTTCCAACATACCAAAAAGTCGATTTTGTTGTTTAAAACACAACTGTACCCGTTTAGAGGACTATACCAGAAAAGAGTGATCTCTTCAAGAAGAAGTTCCTTGAAAAGGGCTATCCTGCCCCCTTCATTGAGGGTGCTTATAACCATTTTCTGAGTGAAGCACCCAGACCCAACCACCATCAGTCCACCTCATCCTCCCAGACACCCAGATTCATTACCCAGTTCCACACACACAGCATAAAAAGATGGAACACGTTTTTCAAAAACATTGGGGCATGATACGAGAAGATCCCCACCTTCAAAACAGCCTTAGCAATGTACCAAAAATCCCATACAGAAAGTCCCAAAACTTAAAAAGAATAATAGCACCCAGCAAATTAAAATCTCGTAAACCCAAATTAACATCAACCCTCACCTTTCTAGACATAAAGGGAATGTACCAATGCAGCAAGTTTAACCTGCAAATTTGTCCAACACAGACAAAAACAATTCACCACAAAAGGGCAAAACATATTCCCTTGGCGAATTCTTTAACTGCTCAACAATATGTGTGGTATATTGCCTCTCTTGTCGCTGCGGCCTGCTTTATGTAGGTCGCACCATCAGAACCTTACGCAAAAGGTTCGGAGAACATAGATGCTCCATTAAAAACAAAAGCGACCTCACTATCCTAAGATATTTCACTGAATTCCATCAGGGCTCCTCCGACTCGAGGGCCCTGGTAGGGTGAACAGGAAGCACAAGAGTTAAGAGTGGCACGAGTGCCTGGTAGGATCAACGGCAGGAGTTGGGTCTGGAACTCAGGAAGCACTGTGCAGAACCTCAGACTGAGCTGGAAGGTAGACCGGAACCTGGAGGGAGCTGGATAAGAAGGCTGGGGCAGCAGACTGGAGCTGGACAGCAGACTGGAGCTGGACAGCAAAGAGAAAGCGCCTCTTAAGTATCAATGTTTATTTAAGTATAAAAAGCAGCCGGGCAGATGGCCGCGGACCTCCGCTCGGAGACGCCGGCTGTGTGTGAGGTAAGGCTGGATAGACACTTCCGCGCTCCAACAGGGTCACGTGGGTGATGACGTCATTCGGGTAGTTCTGGTTAACAGGGATCCACTACGCGTTTCTGAGCATGCGCGAATGCTCGCAACGGGCATGCACGCTCCTTTATCAAGTGTACATAGGACGGAAAACAAGGAAGCTTAAATAGCTCTGTGTAAGAGACAGGTGATGACCAGGACCAATTAAAGGGAGAGGGCGTATTTGTAAGAAATGGATAACGATAGGAGGGATGAATTCTCTATGGGTAACAAATTAGTATAAAGATAATAATATACTCATAGAAATGGTAAACTTATAAAGCTAAAGGAACTTATCACAAGACATACAATATAGAAATAAGAGAAATAAAAATAAAAATATATTATATCGAATGTTAATAAAAATAATAATAAAAAATGCTAATTGAAAATTACATGATAGTAGTAATAAATAATAAGTAGTAAACGTAAAAAGTATTATGTTCTATTATATATATTACTCATTTAATTGTTATAGACAACTTATTGTCCTACATGGCATACCAGTATTTATTTGTATGAGTAATATATATAATTTACTACTTTTACTACTTATTATTTATTACTACTATCATGTAATTTTCAATTAGCATTTTTTATTATTATTTTTATTAACATTCGATATAATATATTTTTATTCATTTATTTTTATTTCTCTTATTTCTATATTGTATGTCTTGTGATAAGTTCCTTTAGAATAATCAATAAATTTGATCCCAAATATCGGTTGAATACTAGCAGACACCGACACCTAGGATAAATTAGCAGGCGCTCAAAAATGCTCCAGATGTAACTAGCTATACCACCATAAATGACAATATCCGGTGATAAACTTGTTCTCTGAAGAAAATCAAAAAAATAATAGTATAAATGTGAAACATATATACAATGTGCAATGATGGTGATACCCTCTATCAAGGACTCAATCACCTATATGTGACACACCTCTAAAAATAAAATTCAAATATCAAATTTCAACAATATAAATAAATAATGTGATTATATACCTTGCAGTATACAATAGTAGTGACACCCTCTAATAGTGTTGGTGATCTGAGTGTAACAAGCTAAATTAATAGCATACCTCAAAAATCAATGAAAATGAAGACATAATGAAATGTGCTAATACAAAATCAAACAGTAATGTGATCTAATATCTGCGTGTATCACGCCCCTATTCAACCCAGAATTGACTGGGTATATTAGATCAGGGTGTGACTAGTAATATAATGGTGACACCTTCTAGTAGTGGGTCAATTATCTGTGTATGGTACACCACATGAATGGCGGACCACACCAAAATAAACACCTGCAAACAAGAAAAATATTATAAATAGGACCTCTTATAATAAAAAATAAATAAAAATTGTGGTGGAAAAGCATATATATATATAAGTGACAGCAAAAAATCGTGCAAATAGTTCAATTCATGCTGCAAAGTTCAACAACTCCCAAAAACAGTTCATGAATAGAACCAGCCCTTGATAGAGGCTGTAGGTGATTTGAAGCTGGTGACGACAAAATATTCAATCAAATGTCCCACACAAATGATTCCTCAGTGATAAATGTCAAAAAATGATGAGTATCTCCGTGCTCCTTCCACCTCACCACTGTGCTAGTGAATCGCACTCTCCAGACATGCACTCACCGAAATGAAATGCCAGCACTTTCATGCAAGGCAAAACAAGCTTTCTTTACCACACTCCTGGGTAAATATTGCATACGAGGCTCACAAGGATGATGTTTAATGGATCCACATAAAAGAGAATGAATGCTCAAATAGTGTAATTCCGCAATGCAAATTTATTAAAAATCATGCAAACTTCACACATAGCACTCACATTGTGTAAACCTAAAACAAGCTCAAACCGTGTAATACACAGCAAACTTCAACTCCGTGGATTCGATAATAACAATGGTCACGGCGGACCCGAGGTGTACAACTGCTGGATGCTCTCTCACCCCTCCCTCGGGAAACCTCCGTCCCTCCGTGCGCTCGTATCCTACTCTCCTGTGTGGCCGACAGCAAGTACGTCACAACTCACAGCCACGCCCTGCTAATTTATCCTAGGTGTCGGTGTCTGCTAGTATTCAACCGATATTTGGGATCAAATTTATTGATTATTCTTTGGTTTTGACTTAAGTGGGCAGCTCCTCATTTCTTATGTACTAGATTACAATAATATTATTCAGTATAATTTTATTTATTTTTGTCATCACTTTCACTGGTGTTTATTCAATTTCCAATAAATTTAAAGGGGACTTTGGCGCGGTGGAGGTGTTCCTCGTGCAGAGGGTGAGAGCACTTAGGACACCTGGTTGTTACAGTTTATTTTCAGTTTACCACTCGCAGCCATGGATGCGTTTAACTTTTTGACTAATAGACAACTTAGCCCCGAATCTATCTTCTCTAATGATCAATCAATGATCGAAGAAGAGGAAGACCTTTCAGTATTATTAAAGACCCTAGATGGTCTACTTGAGAAGCAAATTAAAATGTGGTGGGACGTGTTCACTTTTGAGCACTACTGTAGGGAGAACCTCATCTTTAGAAGTTTAAGATGGGAGGTATCCCCACAGGATGGTCTTAATGACCAGTCATTTATGAAGGAATGGCTGGAATTTTTTAACAAAGCAGGAAAGGAATTACAGGCATTAGTCCTGAAAAGAAAACAAATTAAATTGAAGATGCTGAATGAAAAAATTAAAGATTTACAGGACAAATTAGAACCAATGAAGGATACCAACCAGATGAAGGATTTTAATATTAATATTAAGAAGAAATTAGAAAAAATTGATCGAGAAACTCAAAAGAAGAAGGTAAAAAAAATACAATAGGGATGCCAATGATTTTAAAACTAATAGAATTTATGCGTGGCAGGCCGCACCAGAGAACAACAGTGCTGACCCAGCTGCCAACAACAATGCGGCGGGGGGAATTAGCACATCCCAGACCAAAACTGAGATTAGGAAGAACCTAGTGAATAAAGTAAAAAATGGTAATGAGGTTATGAACCCTAAACCCAAAGAGAGAGGACGCAGTGTAGGGGGTGATCATTATGAAAGGGAATATCATCGTTCCCCTAGACCCGCATCACGTGGAAGAGGAGGGAGAGGATATTACCATTCTCCCAGACCTCCTTACCAGGGAAGGGATGGACATCCATCAGGATACTCTAATCAGTACCCACCCTCTGGAGATCACAGAAACTTTGCACCACAAGAATATAGGCAGTGGCAATATGATCAACCACCCTATCATTACTCTGAGGGGTATGGTCATATTCCCCTATACAATAGATTTTCACCATTGGAAAGGGAAGAGCGCCCTAGCCACCCCCCTTTTTTAGGACAACGGGGGAGGGGAAGGGGGACACCGAGGAGGAATCCCAAGAGCCCCTACCACAGGGGGGGAGGGAAACAGGTGCCCCCCCCAGGAACAGACAGGGAAACTATGCCAAACCAGGGAGAAGGAGAGGATGTAGGGCAGGAAGATCCAAGAAACCCCAGGAAAAGACCGAGGGATGTGTAAAAACTGGGGTGTATAATTTAAGCAGTGTGGAACTTAGCCATAAGGAACTTAACATTCTAAATCTGGGTCTAAAATGCGCCCCTAAAAGGGAAATGAATAAATTTGATGTGTACATTGATGCACACAAGTTTATCAGGAAGATGAACATTAAAAAATACTTCCTGAGCCATCCGGTGGAATCCTCTGAGAGATCTAGGGTACCCACAAATAAGATAGACACTGGGTTAAGGAATAAATCCATCTTTAATCCCCAAAACCCAAGCAACCATTTCATAGAGGTATTTAAGAGCCTGGTGGTGAGTGATATTGAGAAGTTAGTACCACGTAAGGGTGTGAACCCCCATTATATCAGGGACGGCATCAGATCCCTAGAAGAAAAAAAGAATTTGATAGTACGCCCGGCTGATAAGGGGGGTGGTGTGGTTCTGTTGGATAAAATATTTTACTTGAACCAACTGTTGGAATTAGTGGGAGATAGAACCACATATAGAAAATTACCTACAGACCCAACAGACACCTATAAGGCACAGTTATCTGCCCTTGTAGATTGGGGTTTTAAGATGGATGCATTGAATGTTAAAGAAAAGAGATATTTAGTTCCCAGTGCATGCCGTATCCCTATCATTTACACCCTACCTAAGGTGCACAAGAATATACAATGCCCTCCGCCTCGGCCAATTGTGAATGGAATTGGCTCTGTTACGGCGAGATTAGGTGAATATCTTGACACATTCCTTCAACCGAGTGTCAAGCACACTAGGGCCTATTTGAAAGATACTAGTGATTTATTAACATTACTCAGTGATGTCAAATTGGAGACCTCATCAACAGTGTATTTGGTAACGGCGGATGTAGCCTCCCTATACACTATTATTCAACACGAAGACGCTGCCTTAGCCCTGAATTGGGCTTTAAGTAAGAGAGAGGATATCCCTGATGTACAGAAGAGATTCTTAGGACATGCATTGGATTTTTGCATGTCCCATAGTTATTTTTGGTGTGACGGACACTTTTACTCCCAGCAGGTCGGCGTGGCGATGGGAGCCAAATATGCTCCCAGCCTCGCCAACCTGTTTATGGCAGAGTGGGAGGATAGAAAGGTGTTTAGTCAGAGAAGACCCCAACTGTTATTCTACCGTCGTTTCATAGACGACCTCTTGTTCATTTGGGAGGGGACAGAGGAATCGGCCATTGATTTTGTACTAGAGCTCAATAACAATTCTAACAATATTAAATTGGAGCATCAGATTAGTAGCTTATCGGTCAATTTTCTGGATGTGACCATTGAGAGACAGGGCAACTCACTGAAAACTAAGGTTTATTTCAAGCCGACTGATCGAAATAGCTACCTATCAATAAGAAGTGGCCACCATCCGGCTTGGATAAAAAACATTCCAAAGGGGCAGTTATTACGTGTAAGTCGAAATTGTACAGAACTAGAAGATTTTTTTGAGCAAGCAGATGTTCTTAAAAATAGATTCATACAAAGAGGATATCGGGAGGATGAATTAAATAAAATCACTCAGGAAGTATCACTAGTACCTAGGGAACAATGTCTAAAAAAATCTGATAATGCACCCAGTGATGGCAAGCACCAATTTGGTTTTATTTCAGGATTTCATTGCCAATATAAAGACATTGAGCATATTTTTAGTAAACATTGGCATGTTTTATGTAAGGATAGGCACTTGGGAGAGGTATTACCGAGTCGACCCACCTTTATTTATAGAAAAGCCCCTAATTTTGGGGACCATGTGGTTAAAAGGATTCTGGATCCACCTAGGAAGAACCTGTTGAAATTTGATTTTAGAGGCTTCTACAGTTGTAGAAAGTGTATTTGTTGCAGGACTGCTAGAAAGAACCACAGAGGAATAACTCATGTAACTAATAGGGATGGAGAATCCTTTGAAATTAAGGAATTTATCACTTGTAATTTAACGCATGTGGTTTATCTTATGTGGTGCCCTTGCGGCCTTCTGTATGTAGGGAGAACAAAGAGATTGTTGAGGGTGAGAATCTCGGAACACATAACCAACATCAAGAATGGGTACAAATACCATAGTGTCTCCCTACATTTTAAAGAAAAACATCAACAAGACCCATCACTACTACAATTCTGTGGGATTGATACTGTGCATCCCTCCTGGAGAGGGTCCAATAGAGTGAGGGACCTGTCCCAGCGGGAAACCAAATGGATATTTTTAATGAAGAGTTTGACCCCTAGAGGATTGAACATTGAATTAGATCTAAACTGCTTCATCAATGATTTTTAGATCTGCCATCTTAGTTTAGAATACGGTTATCTGTAGGATGATGATATTTAAAGTTCTGATCTATGTCAGTTTTTTACCTAGGAGAACCCTGCAGTCTTAGGACACTGCCCCCAGAGTTTTCAGACATGTTAGGGAATTATTTAGGGAGTGTATTTTATATATATTCCCTTTTCCCTGTATCTCTAGAGTTGGTATCCCTATAGATTTTTTATATATATAACATATTTTTTTCTATCCTGTAATCAGAATTCAGCATTGGAGCATATATAGTTATTAATAGAGTTTTTATTAGAGGTCTGTTTAGAAATTGTAGTAATGACAAAGTTGTATTTTAATATCATGTATTTTAATATCATGTTTTCACAGTCCAGCTGTCTATATATGATCATGATATATAGCTAGAACGGAGTATAAGATGTCGGAACGGATCCTTTAATTTTAATTGATATTGTAATTTACATGTATATATATTTTTTAAAATTTTTTTTTTTAATATATTTTACATATATATATTTTATATACATTTTTTATATCAATTGGGGATTATGATCAGTTAATGAGCTAATCCAGATTAGTTATTTGCCCTGCAAGGGGGTTGTCACACATCAGTGGGCTAGCTATGTGAAAAGATCATTGCAGCCGCTGATTTTCTCTGCTTTGTGAGTTATCATTGTATCCAACGTACGGGGACGCGAGGTGTGCGCATGCGCATGACGTAATCCAGTGGGCGGATACTTGAGAGTGGATATAAAAGCTGAGTGACAGCGTACACAGCCAATCCCATGAATAAGTCGTTCCATGACGAAACATGTCAAAAAAAAGGGGCGTGGCTGTGAGTTGTGACGTACTTGCTGTCGGCCACACAGGAGAGTAGGATACGAGCGCACGGAGGGACGGAGGTTTCCCGAGGGAGGGGTGAGAGAGCATCCAGCAGTTGTACACCTCGGGTCCGCCGTGACCATTGTTATTATCGAATCCACGGAGTTGAAGTTTGCTGTGTATTACACGGTTTGAGCTTGTTTTAGGTTTACACAATGTGAGTGCTATGTGTGAAGTTTGCATGATTTTTAATAAATTTGCATTGCGGAATTACACTATTTGAGCATTCATTCTCTTTTATGTGGATCCATTGAACATCATCCTTGTGAGCCTCGTATGCAATATTTACCCAGGAGTGTGGTAAAGAAAGCTTGTTTTGCCTTGCATGAAAGTGCTGGCATTTCATTTCGGTGAGT
Organism: Lithobates septentrionalis; assembly: GCA_037952835.1. Lineage (NCBI taxonomy): Eukaryota > Metazoa > Chordata > Amphibia > Anura > Ranidae > Lithobates > Lithobates septentrionalis. The sequence continues at coordinate 1,253,977 of JBBDGP010002848.1, forward strand.
GCATGTCTGGAGAGTGCGATTCACTAGCACAGTGGTGAGGTGGAAGGAGCACAGAGATACTCATCATTTTTTGACATTTATCACTGAGGAATCATTTGTGTGGGACATTTGATTGAATATTTTGTCGTCACCAGCTTTAAATCACCTACAGCCTCTATCAAGGGCTGGTTCTATTCATGAACTGTTTTTGGGAGTTGTTGAACTTTGCAGCATGAATTGAACTATTTGCACGATTTTTTGCTGTCACTTATATATATATATATATATATGCTTTTCCACCACAATTTTTATTTATTTTTTATTATAAGAGGTCCTATTTATAATATTTTTCTTGTTTGCAGGTGTTTATTTTGGTGTGGTCCGCCATTCATGTGGTGTACCATACACAGATAATTGACCCACTACTAGAAGGTGTCACCATTATATTACTAGTCACACCCTGATCTAATATACCCAGTCAATTCTGGGTTGAATAGGGGCGTGATACACGCAGATATTAGATCACATTACTGTTTGATTTTGTATTAGCACATTTCATTATGTCTTCATTTTCATTGATTTTTGAGGTATGCTATTAATTTAGCTTGTTACACTCAGATCACCAACACTATTAGAGGGTGTCACTACTATTGTATACTGCAAGGTATATAATCACATTATTTATTTATATTGTTGAAATTTGATATTTGAATTTTATTTTTAGAGGTGTGTCACATATAGGTGATTGAGTCCTTGATAGAGGGTATCACCATCATTGCACATTGTATATATGTTTCACATTTATACTATTATTTTTTTGATTTTCTTCAGAGAACGAGTTTATCACCGGATATTGTCATTTATGGTGGTATAGCTAGTTACATCTGGAGCATTTTTGAGCGCCTGCTAATTTATCCTAGGTGTCGGTGTCTGCTAGTATTCAACCGATATTTGGGATCAAATTTATTGATTATTCTTTGGTTTTGACTTAAGTGGGCAGCTCCTCATTTCTTATGTACTAGATTACAATAATATTATTCAGTATAATTTTATTTATTTTTGTCATCACTTTCACTGGTGTTTATTCAATTTCCAATAAATTTAAAGGGGACTTTGGCGCGGTGGAGGTGTTCCTCGTGCAGAGGGTGAGAGCACTTAGGACACCTGGTTGTTACAGATAAGTTCCTTTAGCTTTATAAGTTTACCATTTTTATGAGTATATTATTATCTTTATACTAATTTGTTATCCATAGAGAATTCATCCCTCCTATCGTTATCCATTTCTTACATATACGCCCTCTCCCTTTAATTGGTCCTGGTCATCACCTGTCTCTTACACAGAGCTATTTAAGCTTCCTTGTTTTCCGTCCTATGTACACTTGATAAAGGAGCGCGCATGCCCGTTGCGTTCTTCGCGCATGCTCAGAAATGCGTAGTGGATCCCTGTTAACCAGAACTACTCGAGTGACGTCATCACCCACGTGACCCTGTTGGAACGCGGAAGTGTCTATCCAGCCTTACCGCACACACAGCCGGCGTCTCCGAGCGGAGGTCCGCGGCCATCTGCCCGGCTTCCGTCTAGCCACACACACACATGGATGTTTGACGATACTGGGACTTGTTCTCCTTGGAAGCTGTCATTCACCAGCCCAAATGTAAGTGCTTATATGTGCTTTTTATACTTAAATAAACATTGATACTTAAGAGGCGCTTTCTCTTTGATTTTTTATGACTGTATGGAGAGCTGACTTCACTCAACAGGAAGCTGCCCTGGGTATCGTGTCTGCAAAGATCCCTCTGGCTCCCACATCGATCCACATCACGGATGATTTATATACTAAAGACATTTTAGCATTGGACTATTTTCATTTGATTATTGTTTTTATTTATTTTTATTGATTATACACACATATGTGTGTTTATATATATATATATATATATATCATTTCACATTTATACCCACGGATTTGAGCGCTGCTACATAATATATCTCATTCCATGGAGCTGGACAGTGGAGGTGCCAGAGGGTCAGGCAGAAGAGTAGTCAGCCAAGCGGGGGTCGGATGCAGGCAGATGACAGGGATGGTCGGAGACAAGCCGGGATCAAATGCAGGCGGACAACAAGGATAGTCAGGAGCAAGCCAGGTTTAGCACAGGAACAGGTTCTCAAGGATCAAAACATACGTAACGCTGTAGAGTAGACAGCAAGATCTCAGTGTGAAAGTCTGGCTTAAATAGCCCGCCTGGTGCTAATGGGCGCACGCGCTCTCGTGCATAGGCGCACGCGATCGTGCAACTGCACGCTCAGGATGCCTGTTATTGGCAGGATCTTCCTGACACCATGCTTGAATGTAGGCAAGACGCACTTGAATTTGTACTCCTCACCTGGTTGCCACCACACATGCTTGACACCATCTGAACCAAATAAGTTTATCTGGGTCTCATCAGACCACAGGACATGGTTCCACTAATCCATGTCCTTAGTCTGTTTGTCTTCAGCAAACTGTTTGCGGGCTTTTTTTGTGCATCATCTTTAGAAGAGGCTTCCTTCTGGGATGACATTCATGCAGACCAATTTGATGCAGTGTGCGCCGTATTGTCTAAGCACCGACAGGCTGACCCCCCCCCACCCCTTCACCCTCTGCAGCAATGCTGGCAGCACTCATACGTCTATTTCCCAAAGATAACCTCTGGATATGACGCTGAACACGTGCACTCAACTTCTTTGCTCGACCATGGCGAGGCCTGTTCTGAGTGGAACCTGTCCTGTTAAACCGCTCTATGGTCTTGGCCACCTTGCTGCAGCACAGTTTCAGGGTCTTGGCAATTTTCTTAAAGTCTAGGCCATCTTTATGCAGAGCAACAATTCTTTTTTTAGATCCTCAGGGAGTTCTTTGCCATGAGGTGCCATGTTGAACTTCCAGTGACCAGTATGGGAGAGTGAGAGCAGTAATACCAAATTTAACACACTATTTTCCAAAAAGTCATTTGGGGAAGATTTGTACTATCTTGGCATTTCATTGCCCCCGAAACTGATAGGTAGTGAGGAGTGAAAATAGGATTTTTATAATAGATTACCTGTAAAATCCTTTTCTTTGGAATACATCACAGGACACAGAGCCATAGTAATTATTATGTGGATTATATGCCACCTTCAGGTGATGGACACTGGCACACCCTAAACAGGAAGTTGCCTCCCTATATAACCCCTCCCACTACTGGGAGTACCTCAGTTTTTGTAGCAAAGCAATAAACGTGTATACCAGAAAGAGGAGAGGGACCTCTGTGTCCCGTGATGTACTTCAAAGAAAAGGATTTTAAAAGGATTTTATAAAATATAAAAATCCTATTTTCTTAATCGTACATCACGGGACACAGAGCCATAGTAATTACTATGTGGGATGTCCCAGAGCAATGCCAACTGAGGGGAGGGAGACACAATAGAATTAGGGCAACATGAGACTAGAGGAGTTATACTGCTGCCTGCCGCACACTACGCCCAAGGTGATATCCTCATGCCTTTTTACATTCACCTGATAAAATCTGGTAAATGTATGGACTGAAGACCAAGTTGAGGCCTTGGAGATTTGAACCATGGAAGCTTGATGAAGCACCCCCACGAAGCACTAACAGTCCTAGTGGAATGCGCTTTGATTTGAGAGAGTGGAATTCTCCTCTTTAAACCATAAGCCTGAACAGTTACTTGCTGAATCCATTTAGAAATAGATTTCGATGCTGCCTGTCCTCTTTTAGGACCTTAAGGCAACACAAACAAAACATCCGTTTTTCGAATCTGAGCAGTCGCCTTTAAGTAGACCTTGACTGCTTTCACCACATCAAGAGAATGTAGTGATTTCTCTTCCATAGAACAGGGTTCTGGGAAAAAATGAAGGTAGAACCACATCCTGGTTTAGGTAAAAAAAAAACCTGACACTACCTTCGGTAGATAATTAGGATGAGGACGCAATACTACTTTATCCTTGAATAATAATATGGCTCTTTACAAGAAAGAACAGCCAACTCTGATACCCTTCTTGCAGAGGATATGGTTACCAGAAAAACTAGTTTCCTTGTCAAAATGACCAAGGGAATATCGTATCGGCTCAAAAAGGCTGTTTTTGTAACGCCGACAGAACTAAATTCAAGTCAAGGGTTCAGGGGTGACCTAACCGGGGGATTAAGCCACGTTACCCCCTGAAAAAAAACTGCAAACCAAAGAATGCAAAGCAAGTGGTCGTTGAAACAATACCGATAAGGCCGAGACCTGGCCTTTGAAAGTACTCAAGGCCAGCTTCATTTCTAACCCCATCTGCAGAAAGTCAAGGATTCTACCTATGACACACCTCCTGGGGTGCCAACCCCTGGATTCAACCCAGGAGACATATGCCTTCCAGACTCGAATATGTGATTCTGGAGGCCGGCTTCCTTGCATTAACCAAGGCAGATACCACTTAACTTGACAGCCCACGTTTTTTCAGAATGTGGGACTCAATAGCCAAACCATTAAATTTAGTGTTTGTAAGGTAGGATGTAATACCGGACCTTGCGAGAGAAGGTCTGGACGTGGTGGTAGGGTCCATGGGACCCCTACCGCCATCCTTATCTCTGCATACCAAGATCTCCTGGGCCACGCTGGAGGCCACAAGAATCACCAACTTTCCTTCCTGCTTGATCCCGCGAAGAAGTCGTGGACGCAGGCAGAATAGGAGGGAATGCATAAATCAGTGAGAACTGATTCCACAGGAATAGCAAGGCATCTGTTACGCATGCTAGTGGATCCTTTGTTCTTGACACAAAGTTGTCAATTTCTTTGTTGAACCTGGACGCAAACAGATCTACGTCTGGGATCCCCCATCTTTGACATATTGACAGGAAGATATGAGGGTGAAGGAACCATTCTCCCGGGAACAACTGCTGGCAACTCAAGTAGTCCGCCTGCCAATTTTCTATTGCTAGAATGAAGACTGCCGATAGGCAACGTACATTGTTTTCTGGCCAAGATAGGATATGATTCACCTCTCTCTGGGCCACACAAGTTCTTGTTCCCCCTTGGTGATTGATATAGGCCATTGCTGTGGCATTGTCGGATTGGATCCTGGCAGGACAATTCTGTGTGCTCTGCCGAAATCTCTAGAATGTTAATGGGCAAGGCTATTTCTGATCTGGGCCACTTCCCTTGGACAGTTGCCTTTTCCAGGACTACTCCCCAACCTAGAAAAGTTTGGCATATGTTTAACTGAAGGAAGGATTTTCCCCTTTGCAGATTTTTGGTTATTAACCATAAACTGAGGCTCCGGCACACCTTTGGAGTCAGACACATTAGGAAATCTAGAGCTTGAACCCTTTTGTTCCAAGCCGATAGGATACGGTTTTGCAGTAGTCTCGAATGAAACTGAGCATAAGGAAGGGTCTCGAATAAAGCCACCATCTTTCCCAACAACCTCATGCAAACCTGAATAGAAGAATTCATCTTGCTTCAACCACCTGAATCAGTTCCTTTATGGCGCTGATCTTTGCCTGGGGCAAGAATACTCTTTTCTGGGTGTATCTATGATCAGACCCAAGTATTTTAGCCTTCTTCATGGTTTTAAGGAAGATTTCTCTAGGTTGAGAATCCAACCTAGCTATTCCAGGTAGTTGAATGTGGTAACCATACTTTGGTCTAAGCGGGCTACCGACTGTCTATCAAGAGCAGATCGTATAGGTAAACTATAATCGTTATACCTTGGGCCCTTAATCTGACTAGAGGAGGGGCCAGAACCTCGTAAACACTCAAGGTGCAGTAGCTAGGCCGAAAAGCAGAGCTACACACTGAAAATTAATATTTTCTACCTTGAAAAGTAGATATTACTGGTGAAGCACATGGAGGTATGTTCTCCTCCTTGTAGGGTGGAGACAATTGATTGGATTGACTCCATGCGGAAAAAGAGCAGATATTCAGGAATCAAATTCGATTTTTGAGATCCAGACTGTCCATCCAGTTTTGGCATCATGAAAAAAGGTTTGAACCAAACCAACTCTTACATGGGGACCACCATGCTCACTTTTTGCCAAAAGATGGTCCAATGCTTGAAAGACTTATTTTTCTCTGGATCCTTAGGAACATTTGATCTGAGAAAACGAGGAGACGGGAACTCTTGGAACTCCAGTTTGTACCCTGGAGCTATTGAGGAAGTCCCCCATCTGTCTCGGCAATCTTCCTACCAGACCCTTGATAACTGCAGAAGTATTCCTCCTACTCGAGCAAGCGGGGGCGCCTCATAAGGAGGCTTTAGTATTTTGTAAATTTCCACTCCCCAAGACTTGTTTTGTCCCTGGGGTTTACCCCTAAGGATTACCTTTTGAACTTGACGGCGGAGGCTGACGTGACTGCCTAGTGGCTGATGCCCCTGGCACAGGAGCTGGTTAAAATGAAATACGTTTATTCCTTTTCTTAAATGGCAAAGTGGTACTTTTTCCATTAAAATTTTCTTTGGATGTATTACCCAAATCATCTCCAAACAGCCATTTCACCGCAAAAAGGATGACTAGCCAGGAGCTTCTTGCATGGTGCTTAGCAAAGGGCGCAGGGCCTGAAGGATAGAATCTCTCATAGCAACGATTGCAAACATAAAGCTGCTAGTAGCTTGCCAGATCCTGGGCCTGCTGAACAGGATAACCTGTTTAAACTGGTCTCTCAACGATTAACCAATTACTGTCAGCACAGGCAGAGACACGCAACCTGCCAGAGAAAAAAAGTGTTTTTTTGTTTTTTTTTTAAAATAGGAATTCCAACTTTTTATCCGTTGGATCCCTAAGCATTTGAGCATTGTCTGCCGGACAAGTCAAACTTTTATTCACAGAGGATATAGCAGCGTTAATTGCTGGTATACCCCACTTATAGTGAATTTTTTCCTCCATAGGATAAAGTATGAAAAAATTTTTAGGAAGGAAAAAATGCTCATCTGGGTGATCCCACTCAGATACAAAAAAGCAATGAATGGACAGGAAAGGCATGCACAGCTTGAGGAGGCTTTAGCGAACCCAAAAACTCAGTTAAGGGTACATAAATGTGGAGCGGACCATTCAAGAAGAAGAAAGAAATTGCACCATCAATCTTACAGATTGTGAAGCTGATCCCCTCACATTTGACCCCTCAGAAGAATCATCAGCCTCTTCACAGTCCCCTGAGGGAATTCATCTTCTCCCACCCCCAGTTCCTCAGTTTGAGGGTCCTGGAAGAGAACCTGTCACATTTTGTCCCACACTGGGATGCGATTAAAGCCGCTAACCTTTTTTCCAATCCTATCATGGCTGAGGAAAAAAGACCCTTTTAGTAATATAGACGGGCTGCAGTGTCGAAAACAGTTCCAAACATTTCATGCCCCTGATGCTCACTCTGACCAGCCACCCCCTCTCAGGGAAGGATGCCATTGTAGAGATGAGTAGGCTTTCCAGAGCTTGAGGGTGACCCTTTTAGCCCTTTTTTGGGGGTGTTTCAAAGCAGAGGTACTACCAGAAGAAATCGCATCCACTGCTTGAGCAATAGTCCAGCCACTGCTGCTGCTGCTATTAATGCTCAGCCTGATGCCATTAGTAAATGTGTCAGGGAATTCCTGTGTCACCAACCTCTTACATGCCCCTTTTTGCTATTGTGTCCCTCCGACATCTGCAGCCAGCAAAAATGGAGCTTTTAAACATACTCCCGCGCTGGACGTGGGAGGTCGCCAATGCCGCGCAAAGCCCCGCCCCGTCCAACACATCGCGCCCCCATCTTTTTTCAAAAGAGGGGTTTCCCACGCGAGCCTCTGATCTGACGGGATCGGCGTGTGTGTGTGGGGGGGATGGCGAGGAGACCTGTAACAAGCCGCTGTGCAGGGACGGTGAAAAAGCGGAGCTGCATCGCCGATCGTTTTTGGCTTCCCCCTATGCAGGAAGAGGGGGAGAGCTTTGTCCAGGCGGGGGGTGTTTCGTTGAAGAAAAACCGGAGGTCTGAGCTGCTTCTGTGACACAGCGTGATGTTTGAGGAAAGCATGACAAGGTACGGGCTCTATCCAGCCCCCAGTGGTGACTCTTAGGCATGACAACATTTACTTTTTTAAAGTAAATGTCATAAGAAAATTGAAAAATTCCTTAGAAACCCCCCTCACCTTTCCCGCTGCAGGGTTTTCTGTGGTAAAAACCAACAGACCCAATCTTCACCTCTCACAGTGGGTTCCATTACAAAACCTTCGGAACCAGGGACCCTCGGGGAACCCACACTCCTGGACTCGTAAAGCACCCCGTCAGTAAAAACTTTATGGCTGAAAAAACCAAAGCTCTGGATCCCGGGGTCCAGCTCTCTAAAAAGAGAAGCGTTACGGGCTAAACCTCGTTTCTTCCACCACGAGGCCTGGGTACCATTCAATTCGGCCTGAAAAGACACTTTGAATGGATCTGGCTGCATAGCTAGCCCCAGCAAGGATTGCTCCAGTGGAGCTCAGCACAGCACATCTTGACTCGTGACCAACACCTTAGACACTGGCAAAAAACTGAGGTACTCCCAGTAGTGGGAGGGGTTATATAGGGAGGCAACTTCCTGTTTAGGGTTTGCCAGTGTTCATCACCTGAAGGTGGCCTATAACCCACATAGTAATTACTATGGCTCTGTGTCCCTTGATGTACGATTAAGAAATTAACAATTTACGCCCTTAGAAAACCTGAAGGCAGTAATTGTTTTTCGGGGTTCTGTACGCGGCTAGGCTCCCAAAAAGTCTCACATGTGGTATCCCCGTACTCAGGAGAAGCAGTAAAATGTATTTTGGGGTGTAATGCCACATATACCCATGGCATGTGTGAGCAAAATATCATTTAGTGACAACTTGTAAAATACAAAAAAAAATTGTAATTTTCCCAAAACTTTTGGCAAAATATAAAATATTCCATGGACTCAACATGCATCTCAGGCAAATAGCTTTTGGTCATTTGGGGGAGGTTGAGCTGTCCTAGCATTTTATGCCCAACATTAAAAGCTTACGCCACACATCACCCACTCTTCTAACCAATTGAACCAGCAAGTCCTAACACTTTTTGTTTACATAAAAAAAATGTATTTTTTTTGTTAGAAAATTACTTTGAACCCCCAAACATTATATCTTTTTTTTAAAGCAGAAGCCCTGCAGACAAAATGTTGGGTGTTGCAATTTTTTTTCCTACACAGTATTTGCGCAGCAATTTTCCAAAGAAAATTAAAAAAACAAAACACTTGTTTGAACTTTAAATGCACAAAAACACACGATATTGCCCAAAAGTTTGGTAAAAAACAAAGATGATTTTATGCCGAGTACATAGAAACCAAACACGACATGCTTTAAAATTACGCACACCCGTGCAGCGGCGACAAACTACAAACATTTTTAAAAGCCTTTGCAGGTTACCACTTTAGATTTACAGAGGTGGTCTACTGCTATAATTACTGCCCTCGATCTGCCATTTGCGGTGATACCTCACATGCATGGTGCAATTGCTGTTTACATATGACACAAAACCGATACTTGCGTTCACCTTTGCACGCGAGCACGGGGGTGCTTTAATTTTTTTTTTTAAAGTTATTTTGCCTTTTTATTTTATTTTTGCACTGTCCCTTTCATTTTTTTAAAATCCTTTTTATTGTTATCACAGGGAATGTAAATATCCCCTATGATAGCAATAGGTAGTAACAGGTACTATTTTTGAAAAATGTGGTGTCTATTAGACTCTAGATCTCTCCTCTGCCCTTAAAGCATCTGACCACACCAAAATCGGTGTAATAAGATGCTTTCCCAATGGCGCTATTTATATCCAAAACCGAAGTCATGAAATGCTCGTAGCTTCCGGTTTCTTAGGCCATAGAGATGATTGAAGCTGTTCTGGTCTCCAGTCAGCTCTATGGTCAGCTGGCGGGTTCCCCAGTGGGACAGGAGAGCCCGAGAAAACCAAGGAAGACAGAGGCAGGGGGGAAGCGAACGTTCCCTCCCATTTCTTGTAAAAGCAGTCTATCGGCTTTACCTGCTAGGATTGCTTTTGCAAAAAGCAATCCTAGAAAGCCAACCGACAGCTGAAAAAAACTATACCAAGATGATACCTAAACCTGCAGGAATCATTCCGGTATAACCACTCAAAGTCCAGGCATATATTGTAATGTTCTTTTTTTTCATGCAGCCTGTGGGTTGAAAGAAAAAAAAAAAAAAAAGATGTAAATGGAGATTTCTCCATTTACATCGATTGATCGACCCACTATTAGAAAACCCTGCATCCACCTACTTCTAATGATGGGCATACATGCACCATTATTTTTTTTCGTTCAGCCCATAAAAAACCCAACAAATTGCTTCAGCATATATGCTCGTTTTTTAACTGTGGTGGTGAAATCACCTCCTACAGCGCTGGAGTCACGGATTTACGTATCGTGAGAGAAAACTATGTTTCTGTCAAAATAAATAAATCAGTGCTGCAGCTCACTGGCGTACCTGCAAAGCAAACAATGGTTAACAATAAAACACAGTAACAGTACAGTATAACAATAGAATGAAATGCCTGCAAAGCAAACAAGATAAGACAGTAACAATAAAACATTACAGTATAGCATAAAATACAGTAAAACTGAGCAGAATAGAGAGAACAATAAAACGACAATTATTTTTGGCTATTTTATATATTTTTACATTTTTGTTTTTACAATTATATAACTTTAAACGTTCTAGCTTAGGGTCTCTCAAAATGCGATGGCCATCTCATCTTTCGAGACCCTGTGTAATAGTGTGCCCTAGGACTGTGCCGTGCTGTACCCTATGCCAATACTTCACTAGTGTGTGGTAGTGATGGAAACATTCCCCGACGCAGAGACCAGGTTGGTCAGGACAGGAGGGACAATAATAGCGGGTGTCACGCCTATGTCCGCGTTTTCTACAGACACATCTTCTTCTTTGGGTAGGGGTACCAGGGAGGACATCCGGAAAATGCCTCTCATGCAGCCGGCTCACTGCATTTGTATTGGGAAGTTGGGCCACAGCACCGTCTGGAAACAGAAGGTCTGTGATGATCTCTTCCTGGAATTTTAGGAAGGGTCCAGATGCTTTGTATAGTACATAAGCATTGAACAGAGCCAATTGGAATAAGTATACAGACACTTTTTTTGTACCAACGCCTGGCCTTACGGCAACTAAGTACGGCGCCATCATCTGGTCATTGAAGTCCACCCCTCCCATTTTAAGGTTGTATTCGTGGACACAGAGGGGCTTCTCAACGACACCAGACGCTGCTGTAATTTGGACTGCCGTGCCTGCGTGAATGGAAGACAGAACAAAAACATTCTGTTTGTCATTTCATAGCACAGAAAGCAATTCGTTGGACCTCAAGCAGGCTCTCTCCCCCATCTAAGTCGGATAGCTACAAGCCGTTGGGGGAAGCCCCGGCAATTATATTGCATGGTGCCACATGCAAAAATTTGTAATTGAAAGAGGTGTCTAAAAAGTGGTACGCTTGTATAAAAATTGTCCACGTATAAATGGTACACCTTTCTGAACAAGGGTGACACCAAGTCCCAATCAATCTTGCTGCTGCTTCCCATGTAGTCTGGACAGTTGGGGGCGCTCCACGCTTCTATCATTTCTCTCGTAAACCAGGAAACAATATGTATAGCCTGTTGCCCTGTCGCAGAGCTTATACACCTTGACCCCATATGAGGCATGCTTGCTGGGGAGAAACTGTTTGAACACAAGGCGACCAGAAAACGTAATCAGGTACTAGTCAATGCAGACATCTTGGTCGGGAATAAACAAGGCTGCAAATTGTTGGTTGAGGTGGTTGACGAGGGGCCGAATTTTGTGGAGCCGATCATATTCAAGGTCACCCCACGGACGATAGAGTTCATTGTCGTTGAAGTGCATAACCTCTACTCCGTCATTGGAGCCATCAGTCAGGGTGTCGCTGCTCTCTACAGATTCGTATAGTTAGCCTGAATCAGATTGTGATTCTGACAATGAGGCTTCTCTTATGCTCTCATCTGTCATGCTCAGTATCCTGTAGGACTCTTCCACTAGTGTACCTTTCGTTTGACATTTTGGCCACTAAATTTGCAGGTACAGCTAGTGTGACTCACAGGTAAAAAAAGCACCTGGTTGTCAGAGACTGCTTGAATCGCTACAAAAAAATTAACTGTTAGTGATAGCAGGGATCAGGCATGACTCTGCTAACACTGCAATTGTGTCGGCTGTTTTGTAGTGACAGTGATCTATTGATTCTGCACTTTGGGTGGGCTAGGTGGAGGGGCTAAACGCAGGTGCTGGCAGGTGTCTAGGCTGATTCTGCTAACGTCGTGTTTTTGGGAACACTATACTATTGGGAACGCTAGTATAGTTCTGATCAGATCAAAGATATTGATCCGTTCAGACACTACACTAGTAATGGAGGTATATAGTGTGTTAGTGTTACTGGCAATCAAAGGGTTAAAATCTGCCGCGGTCTGGGATTGACCCTACCACTGACGCCAACACCTAACTGATGTCACCCATGACAGTAATACAGTGATCAGAAAAGAGATCTGTACACTATACTAATGACACAGTGATGGATTGAAAGGGTTAGGGGTGATCAAGGGGTTAAACTATCTTTTAGGGAATATATGGAGGGTACAAGACTAACTAGCCAACTAGTGTCATCCATGACACTAATACAGTGATCAGGAAAAAGAATCTGTACACTATTACCAGTGACACTGTGACAGGGGGTTAACTGGGGGCGATCAAGGGGTTAAACATTTATTGGTAAATTTGGGGGGGTACCCTAAACCTACCACTAACTACCCTAATACCGTTTAGTGTCACAAGTGACACCAATACTGTGATCAGCGAAAAATCTTTAAACTGCATTCAGTGATACTGCAACAGGGAGTGAAAGGGTTAACGGGGGCAATCGGGGTAAAAAGGGTGTCAATGTAGTGCTTAGTGTACTTACTGTAGATGTCTTCTCCTCGCTCGCTGGAACCGAAAAGGGCTCCATGAGGGGAGATGACATCACTTCCTCTGCCTGTGTTTACATTACACAGGCAGAGGAGGCTTTTCATTCGCCAGAACTGATCAGCAGATCCAGGCCAGAAATCATCGGCCTGGACCTGTAGACTGATCGGTTCTGAAACAAATCTGATCGCTGCAGGGATGGCAGGCGCAAATGACGTTCAGGTACTTTAGATTGCACAGCCAAGCTGCCTTGCCTTTGTATATCTGCGGAAGGCAAGTGGTTAAAGGTCAAATTCTGGTCAAGACCTGATTGTAGGAAGGCCAGAATGTGAGGCATAGATTACTCTCTGGGACTGAAGTGCCTGGTATGATAGAACATTATGGAAGTGGCTTTTCTTGTTTTTAGCATACCTCCAATTTTTGAAGTGAGGGCACTCCTTTATTGGGAAGAGGACTGTGTAGTAGCCTTGGATTTTGGGTTCAAAGTCTTGCATCAAAAGGAAGGGTTGAATTTTGGTTTAACAGTTGAAGCCAGGATACAGAGAGGAGCTCTGAGTTTTGAGGATGTATAAGCTCCTGAGGAAGGGGATTGAGGAACCTTCTGCTATGGGAGATCAATAAGAAAGACTATGCGGCGGTTACTACTAATCAGAGGAAATATGTAAAACCAACAACCATACCAGGAGACCACAGAACCGGAACTCCAGGTATTGGTTATGTCTAAACAATTAATCTTCCACTACATTGTGCAATCACAGGTCACAATAAACCAGTATTGCATCAAAGAATGAAGTTTCTACACCAGGAGCAAATCATATAAATTTAAACGAAATGTGAATGATAAGTAGCTGTTTCTAAATAGCCCATAACATGTGTAACATGAATAAATATCAATCAATAAATGTGAGAATATCTGTATCCATACACCATGCAACCTAAAAGATAAAAGAACTCCACCACTCCAATAGTAATATAAATAGATACAAAATAAAAGTGTTTCCTCAAAACAGGCAAAAGCAAATAAGGCAATCAGTGCGATATTCAAACAATGTGAAACAAATAATTAACTAATAAATACATATGTGTAGCAAGTAAAATAACTGAATTCATAAACAGTGCAGCATAAATAATTACCGTATTTATTGGCGTATAACACGCACCCCAAGTTTAGGAGGGAATTTTAAGGAAAAAAAACTTTTAGGAGGGAAGTTGAAGGGAAAAAAAAAGTTACATTTAAATGCCCATCATTGCAGCCTTCTTAGTGCAGCCTTGCCCCAGTGCAGCCATGTCAGTGCAGCCTTCCCCAGTGTCCATTGCAGCCTTGCCCCAGTGCAGCCTTGCAGCTCGCAGTTTGAAAATGGCCTGCGATCCTGTGATCCCCTGCGATCCTGAGCTTCAAAATCGCGACCGCGATTTGAAAACGGCGGCACCGAAATACACATAGCCGGTCCTCAGTACACAGTACACTCGGCTAGGTTCGGGCTAGGTTCGGGCGGCGCACGAGTGAAGCCGAAAGTGGCCAAGAAGAGCCGAGGACCGGCACTGTGTATTTCGGCGCCGGCGGCGCCATTTTCAAATCGCGGTCGGCGATTTTTTAGATCCGTCAGCTCAGGATCGCAGGGGATCGGCGTATAACACGCACCCGCGATTTTCCCCTGATTTTAAGGGGAAAAAAGTGCGTGTTATATGCAGATAAATATGGTAATTAAATCTTCAGAATCCACCACTCCAACAATATAAATGCAAATGAGTATTATTAGACTGAAAATGAAGGTGAATGCAGATATAACAATCAGTGTGACATCCAAACACAGGAGAAAATAAATCACTAAGTGTACCAAGTGAAGCACAGCATAAAGAGCAACATCAGCGATGACACATAGTGAATCAAATTATTACTGTGGTTAAAAAATAAAAATAAAAAACAGTCTCATAAAGAGTCCCATATGTGCTCAGATCTCCATCGTGAAAAATACAATTGAAAGATTGTGCCAAAAAAGTTCCTCCAAAAGGTAACCAGTGATAAATAAAAGGTGTGTAGGACTAGCGGTTCCCCCAGCCTCTTACCTCACGGCTGAACGATCACAGCCTAATAAGCTAATAGCAGATGACCGACAGCTTCCAGACCTCCTTGATGACAGGGGTCTCCAGGATTCTGCTTCCAAGTGGCTCAAGCAAATTCAGCTCAAAAGAAGGGAGAAGGACTCCATAGTGTAATAAGTATAATCAAGGTTTATTTAAACACAAGCCCACTTACAACTAAAAACACAGGCGCAAACGAACACTAGGGCTGCTCTCCGCTCACCGACCCCGGCCGTGATCAGAAAGACGAGTGCAGCCGAACGACCCGCCTCTCTCCTTACTGACGCGTTGCGTGACTGCCACGTCAGTTTTTCAAAGGGTATGGAGACAGGCAGAGGAGGATCGCTCTGAAGGCAGAGAGGTAGCCATAGCAACCCCTAAACAACGAGCGTCGGATAAAATACCAATCGCTCGTATACAATTAAAAGAGTTCTATTAAAACAGATGATCCAAAAATTTGCATAAAAAAATCTTAAAATCTATATGTATTTAGGCAGGCATAAAACCATCAATATATTGAATATATTAGATCATAAATCTTAAAACCATATTAAATAAAAATACATGAATACATTAAATAGATAAAAGGAGAGAGAAATGGAGACTCCCTCTGGTGGGCAATAGCAATATAACAAATAAAATCGCACTGCCATCTCATGAATACATAGTAAAATACCAGATGAAAAGACTGACTAAAAATAAAATAACACCCAATTAGTCCACAGGATTAGTGTATGGACAGTTCAACTATTATATTATTCCAAACCCATTAAAAGGATCCATAGGGATAATTACCTAAAAGTATTAATGACCCACATAATTAACCATAGTAGGAACTTCTTGAGACCAGAAAAACGAGGTACAACCAAAAAAATCAACTCTAATAATTGGAAATAAAACAATTGAGGTCAAATTCCACATTATGGCCCAACGGCGACAATGTACGGAGCTCATGGATCCAGCGAGATTCTGACCGACTCAGTTTTATTACTTTATTATCACCCCTCCAATGGGGTTTGTATCTCTCAATTCCCCATACTTTTAACGAGGAGGGATCTCTATTGTGGTATTGATCATAATGTTTCGACAAACTATGTTTTGGATAACCATTCTTTATATTTTGGGTGTGTTCCCTGAGTCTCTTCCACAATTCCCTTTTAGTTCGTCCTACGTACTGGATCTGACATGGACATTCCAGAAGGTACACTACTCCCTCTGTTCGGCAAGATATAAATTCCTTAATCTTGTACTCTCTATCGGTAACTGTCGATTTAAAATTGCATTTCTTCTTTTTTATTTCATCTGTGTGTCTGCATGTATAACAGGTCTTTGATGGGAAGGTCACCCTTCCCATCAAAGAAAGAAAACTCTTTGAGGGGGAGGGACTAATACATTCTTCGCGACCAAGTCCCTCAATGTAGGCGCTCTTCGATACGTAAATTTTGTTTTTTCTGGTAATAACGTTCCTAGGTGTCTGTCTGCTTTCACAATGTTCCAATATTTCCTAAAAATTTTCTCTATTTGTTTATGTTGCAAACTGTAATCCATAACTAATGGTACAGTATTCACAGAGTCAATATTTCTAATGGAGTCTTCTATCCACGGCCTCTACATCTCTAATTTTTTCTTTTATAAAATTAGAGCAATACCGCTTTTGGATGAATCTTTGCCCAACAAATTCAGCTTGTTTTAGAAACACCTCTTGTTTAGTACAATTCCTTTTCAACCTAATGAACTGGCCTTTAGGTATGTTGTTTAGCCAGGGGGCATGGTGACAGCTATCCACTGGCAGGTAACTATTCCTGTCAACTTTTTTGAAAAACGTTTGTGTAATTAATCTTCCATCTTGATAGATTGATATTCTTGTTGTTTGAATTCAAATTAAAACCAAAATCCATCAAGCTTTCCCTGTCACCAGACCAGATAACAATAATGTCATCAATAAATCTCTTAAATAAAAGGAGTTGCTGTGGTTTATTCTTATACACGGCTTCTTCCTCCCACTCAGCCTTGTATAGGTTGGCTACACTGGGTGCATACTTGGCACCCATCGCTATTCCGCAGATCTGTTTAAAAAAATCATTTTCATGCCAGAAGTAATTATGATCCAAGCTGTATCTTGGACAATCCAGTAGAAACTTTCTTTGCACCGCTTTCAGATCACTGAATTTTTCTAGGGCCCATCTAGTTGCTTGTATTGCCTCTTCATGGTTGAATATAGTATAAAGCGATGCTACATCTGCTGTTGCAAGATACACAGGTCTATCGCCAAATGTGACAGTATCAAGTATCAAGCTGGAGCAGATGTTTTGTGTCTCTTAGATAGGACTCAGGTTTTCTCACTAATGGTTGTAGAAACCAGTCTATATACTCCCCGATTCTTGCTCCGACCAAATTTATTCCATTTACTATTGGTCTTCCAGGTGGTTTTTCTTTACTTTTATGAATCTTGGGGAGAGTATATATTACTGGAGTACGGCATCCACGCAACTGTAAATACTTTGCCTCTTTTTTTGTTTAGTAGGCCTTTTGATTTTCCTCTTTCTACCAAGTATGCAAGATCATCTTTATACCGTACTATCGGATTCCCAGGCAATTTCTGGTAGGTGCTGGTATCACTCAATTGTCTTTTAAGTTCTTCCTGGTAGTCCTTTGATTGAATCACTATCGCTCCCCCTTTATCGGCTTGTCTTACTACAATCTCTCTCCTCTCCAAGTTTTTGGATACCCTTCCTGATATCCACCGGGTCATTGGTTTTCTTGATTTTTAAATCCTGTAGATCTTTCAGGACCATTTTCCGAAATACTTCAAGGTTTCCCTCTGTTTCTAATGGGGGGTTGAATAGTGATTTATTCTTCAGATCACTGTATTTGATTTCACTTTCCACCATATTATTCCTTAAGTTTTCTCCTGGTTTGCTCAACATATACTTCTTTATATGAAGACTCCTAGCAAATTTATTAATGTCTACATATGCATTGAATTTATTTAAGTTCTTTTTCGGTACAAATTTAAGACCTTTATCTAATACTTTAATTTCTTCCTTCGTTAATTCCACTCCACTGATATTAATTATCCCTTCTCCTATCAATCTCTTTTTCTTCTGTTTTTTCGTTCCTGCTCTACATCCGCGTTTAGATTTTCGTTTCTTCCAGATGGTTTTTCTGAACCTCTCCTTGGAGATCTCCTTGCTCTTTCCTCTCGATCCACCTCTCTCCGCTGTCCCTGATTCCTTTCTTCCCTCCTTGTATCTTTCCTCAATGTGTGATCTGGACTCCTCCTCAGAGATCTCCGTGATCCATTTTCCATCTGGTAAGGGAGAAACCCGGCGTCTCATCTCTAAAAAACGCCTCGGGGTTCTCTCACGTCCCTCGTATTGGTGTTTGGGTGTTCTTCCCCTCTCCTACTGGTACCTGGGGGTCCATCCTTCTTCTTCATCTCTTCTTAGATGTTCATAACGATTATATGTTGGGACATTATAATGGTTTTCATAAAATGCCTGCTCTTGTTTCACATCATAGTATTGTGGCCTGGTATCTCTCCTCCTATTTTCATAGGAAAAGACCAAGACGGCAATGGAGAAAAGTAAGAAGTTACCGAACAATGGCCTAGGAGACAATCGTAATAATTACAACACCCCAAACCAGAGACAGGGATGGAATGGAAATAATAATTGGAAGAAGCCCTTTAGGAAAAACGGTTGGCAGAATAATAATTATTACAATTCCCCGAGACCCTTCCAACATATAGCGGATAGAAGAGAACCACCAACACCCCCCCTTGGAGAAATTATGACAGTCGTGATTATAATAGGAGGGGAGAGATGAGGCCACACTATTATGATGGGAAGTATGACCAAGTACCCTATGAAAATAGGAGAGATACCAAGCCACAATACTATGATGTGAAACAAGAGCAGGCATTTTATGAAAACCATTATAATGTCCCAACATATAATTGTTATGAACATCTAAGAAGAGATGAAGAAGAAGGAACGGACCCCCAGGTACCAATATGAGAGGGGAAGAACACCCAAACACCAATACGAGGGACGTGAGAGAACCCCAAGGTGTTTTTTAGAGATGAGACGCCGGGTTTCTCCCAGGCGTTACCAGATGGAAAATGGATCACGGAGATCTCTGAGGAGGAGTCCAGATCACACATTGAGGAAAAATACAAGGAGGGAAGAAAGGAATCAGGGACAGCGGAGAGAGGTGGATCAAGAGGAAAGAGCAAGGAGATCTCCAAGGAGAGGTTCAGAAAAACCATCTGGAAGAAACGAAAAACTAAACGCGGATGTAGTGCAGGAATGAAAAAACAGAAGAAAAAGAGATTGATAGGAGAAGGGATAATTAATATCAGTGGAGTGGAATTAACGAAGGAAGAAATTAAAGTATTAAATAAAGGTCTTAAATTTGCACCGAAAAAGAACTTAAATAAATTCAATGCATATGTAGACATTAATAAATTTGCTAGGAGTCTTCATATAAAGAAGTATATGTTGAGCAAACCAGGAGAAAACTTAAGGAATAATATGGTGGAAAGTGAAATCAAATACAGTGATCTGAAGAATAAATCACTATTCAACCCCCCATTAGGAACAGAGGGAAACCTTGAAGTATTTCGGAAAATGGTCCTGAAAGATCTACAGGATTTAAAAATCAAGAAAACCAATGACCCGGTGGATATCAGGAAGGGTATCCAAAAACTTGGAGAGGAGAGAGATTGTAGTAAGACAAGCCGATAAAGGGGGAGCGATAGTGATTCAATCAAATAAGGACTACCAGGAAGAACTTAAGACAATTGAGTGATACCAGCACCTACCAGAAATTGCCTGGGAATCCGATAGTACGGTATAAAGATGATCTTGCATACTTGGTAGAAAGAGGAAAATCAAAAGGCCTACTAAACAAAAAAGAGGCAAAGTATTTACAGTTACGTGGATGCCGTACCCCAGTAATATATACTCTCCCCAAGATTCATAAAAGTAAAGAAAAACCACCTGGAAGACCAAAAGTAAATGGAATAAATTTGGTCGGAGCAAGAATCGGGGAGTATATAGACTGGTTTCTACAACCATTAGTGAGAAAACCTGAGTCCTACCTAAGAGACAAAAAACATCTGCTCCAGCTACTTGATACTGTCACATTTGGCGATAGACCTGTGTATCTTGCAACAGCAGATGTAGCATCGCTTTATAATATAATCAACCATGAAGAGGCAATACAAGCAACTAGATGGGCCCTAAAGAAATTCAGTGATCTGAAAGCGGTGCAAAGAAAGTTTCTACTGGATTGTCTAAGATACAGCTTGGATCATAATTACTTCTGGCATGAAAATGATTTTTTTTAAACAGATTTGCGGAATAGCGATGGGTGACAAGTATGCACCCAGTGTAGCCAACCTATACATGGCTGAGTGGGAGGAAGAAGCCATGTATAAGAAAACACCACAGCAACTCCTTTTATTTAAGAGATTTATTGATGACATTATTGTTATCTGGGTTGGTGACAGGGAAAGCTTGATGGATGTTGGTTTTAATTTGAATTCAAACAACAAGAATATCAATCTATCATGGGAGATTAACGATGAAAAGATACAATTTTTAGATCTAGAAATTTTAAAAGAAGATGGAAGATTAATTACACAAACGTTTTTTGCAAACAAGTTGACAGGAATAGTTACCTGCCAGTGGATAGCTGTCACCATGCTCCCTGGCTAAACAACATACCTAAAGGCCAGTTCAGGTTTAGGTTGAAAAGAAATTGTACTAAACAAGAGGTGTTTCTAAAACAAGCTGAATTTGTTGGGCAAAGATTCATCCAAAAGGGGTATTGCTCTAATTTTATAAAAGAAAAAATTTGAGATGTAGAGGCCGTGGATAGAAGACTCCATTAGAAATATTGACTCTGAATACTGTACCATTAGTTATGGATTACAGTTTGCAACATAAACAAATAGAGAAAATTTTTAGGAAATATTGGAACATTGTATTGTGAAAGCAGACAGACAACTAGGAACGTTATTACCAGAAAAAACAAAATTTATGTATCGAAGAGCGCCTACATTGAGGGACTTGGTAGCGAAGAATGTATTAGACCCTCCCCCTCGGAGAGAGTTTTCTTTCTTTGATGGGAAGGGTTTCTACCCCTGCAAGACCTGTTATACATGCAGACACACAGATGAAATAAAAAAGAAGAAATGCAATTTTAAATCGATAGTTACCGATAGAGAGTACCAGATTAAGGAATTTATATCTTGCCGAACAGAGGGAGTAGTGTACCTTCTGGAATGTCCATGTCAGATCCAGTACGTAGAACGAACTAAAAGGGAATTGTGGAAGAGACTCAGGGAACACACCCAAAATATAAAGAATGGTTATCCAAAACATAGTTTGTCGAAACATTATGATCAATACCACAATAGAGATCCCTCCTCGTTAAAAGTATGGGGAATTGAGATACAAACCCCATTGGAGGGGTGATAATAAAGTAATAAAACTGAGTCAGTCAGAATCTCGTTGGATCCATGAGCTCCGTACATTGTCGCCTTTGGGCCATAATGTGGAATTTGACCTCAATTGTTTTATTTCCAATTATTAGAGTTGATTTTTTTGGTTGTACCTAGTTTTTCTGGTCTCAAGAAGTTCCTACTTAATTATGTGGGTCATTAATACTTTTAGGTAATTATCCCTATGGATCCTTTTAATGGGTTTGGAATAATATAATGGTTGAACTGTCCATACACTAATCCTGTGGACTAATTGGGTGTTATTTGAATTTTATTTTTAGTCAGTCTTTTCATCTGCTATTTTACTATGTATTCATGAGATGGCAGTGCAATTTTATTTGATATATTGCTATTGCCCACCAGAGGGAGTCTCCATTTCTCTCTCCTTTTATCCATTTAATGTATTCATGTATTTTTATTTAATATGGTTTTAAGATTTATGATCTAATATATTCAATATATCGATGGTTTTATGCCTGCCTAAATACATATAGATTTTAATATTTTTAGGCTAATTTTTGGATCATCTGTTTTAATAGAACTCTTTTAATTATTTGTATACGAGCGATTGGTCTTTTATCCAACGCTCGTTGTTTAGGGGTTGCTATGGCTACCTCTCTGCCTTAAGAGCGATCCTCCTCCGCCTGTCTCCATACCCTTTGAAAAAGTGACGTGGCAATCACGCAACGCGTCAGTAAGGAGAGAGGCGGGTCGTTCGGCTGCACTCGTCTTTCCGATCACGGCCGGGGTCGGTGAGCGGAGAGCAGCCCTAGTGTTCATTTGCACCTGTGTTTTTAGTTGTAAGTGGGCTTGTGTTTAAATAAACCTTGATTATGAATGTCTCTTAGTTTTCTTGTTTTTTTTTCTTATTGTTGTTTAATGTGCTGGTTTGTAAGCGCATGGTGTAGGGAACGTCACTAAGGAAGGGGATATGAAGATTGAAACACACAATCAATGGGAATTATGGTAATCACCTAGGGTCTTTTTTAAAATTTTTTTATAGATGTTATATTTAATATGGCCGTTAATGGCCTCTTACACAATAGGGGGTAACACATGAAGGTATTTTAGGATTAATTGGATCACTAATAAATTACTTAATAGAAGTGAGGAACTAGGCAATGATTGGCCAATAAATATAATTATGGGATAATTAACAATAACCACAGGGTATGCACGGGTGTGGTGGGTTGTCTTTTTTCTTAGAAGTGAGGAACAATTACGGAATAACAATAATAAACATGGGGAATGTATGGACGGGGCTGGGGGTTTTCCCTTTTTTTTTTTTGGTATGTTTTAGGCTTGTTTAATGTGTTGGTTTGTAGGTGGTGGGGGTATCAATGTGGAATTGGACACACAGACCGATACGCACAAATATTGGGAATCTCATCAATCACAGGATATATTTGGTTGTCGAACATATGTCGGGGGAGGGAGGGGGTTGAGACAGGCAGCGGTTTTTTCATTCCCCCTTTTTTTTTTTTGGGGGGAGGTGATAGGGTCAGTTGTAAGAGAACGATGTTACCAATTGGTCTCTTATTAATGTTTAATATGTTAATCCTGCGTAATTATTGTAAAATATGAAATTAAGGATGTTTAATTGTGAATTGTGAAAAGTATAACAGAAAATAAAAAAATTTTGATTATAAAAAAAATAAACCTTGATTATACTTATTACACTATGGAGTCCTTCTCCCTTCTTTTGAGCTGAATTTGCTTGAGCCACTTGGAAGCAGAATCCTGGAGACCCGTCATCAAGGAGATCGGGAAGCTGTCGGTCATCTGCTATTAGCTTATTAGGCTCTGATCGTTCAGCCGTGAGGTGAGAGGCTGGGGGAACCGCTAGTTCTACACACCTTTTATTTATCACTGGTTACATTTGGAGGAACTTTTTTGGCACGATCTTTCAATTGAATTTTTCACGATGGAGATCTGAGCACATATGGGACTCTTTATGAGACTGTTCTTTATTTTTATTTTTTAACCACAGTAATAATTTGATTCACTATATGTGTCATCACTGATGTTGCTCTTTATGCTGTGCTTCACTTGGTACACTTGGTGATTTATTTTCTCCTGTGTTTGGATGTCACACTGATTGTTATATCTGCATTCACCTTCATTTTCAGTCTAATAATACTCATTTGCATTTATACTGTTGGAGTGGTGGATTCTGAAGATTTAATTAATTATTTATGCTGCACTGTTTATGAATTTAGTTGTTTTACTTGCTACACATATGTATTTATTAGTTAATTATTTGTTTCACATTGTTTGAATATCGCACTGATTGCCTTATTTGCTTTTGCCTGTTTTGAGGAAACTTTTATTTTGTATCTAGTTATATTACTATTGGAGTGGTGGAGTTCTTTTATCTTTTAGGTTGCATGGTGTATGGATACAGATATTCTCACATTTATTTATTGATATTTATTCATGTTACACATGTTATGGGCTATTTAGAAACAGCTAGTTATCATTCACATTTCGTTTAAATTTATAGGATTTGCTCCTGGTGTAGAAACTTCATTCTTTGATGCAATACTGGTTTATTGTGATCTGTGATTACACAGTGTAGTGGAAGATGAATTGTTTAGACATAATCAATACCTGGAGTTCCGGTTTTGTGGTCTCCTGGTACGGTTGTTGGTTTTACATATTTCCTCTGATTAGTAGTAAGAGTCTTTCTTATTGGTTTTTGATTGGTGTGTTAACACTTGTATGGTGGCAGTTAACTATTAATATTTTTTAACTACCGTACTTATCGGCGTATAACACGCACTTTTTTCCCCTTAAAATCAGGGGAAAATCGCGGGTGCGTGTTATACGCTGATCCCCTGCTGATTTAGCGGAGCGATCGCCGACCGCGATTTGAAAATGGCGCCGCCGGCGCCAAAATACACAGTGCCGGCCCTCGGCTCTTCTCGGCCACTTTCGGCTTCACTCGAGCGCCGCCCGAACCTAGCCGAGTGTACTCGGCTAGGTTCGGCTAGCTCCGCTCACAGTCACGCCCATCCCGGGCGGGACTACGAGTGGAGCCGAAAGTGTCCGAAAGTGAACGAGAGCCGCGGACCGGCTCTGTGTATTTCGGCGCCATGTTGAAACTGCAGTGACATGTCAGTTTAACTGGGCAAGGCTGCAAAAGGACACAAAGCTGCAGATCGGCACTGGCAAAGCTGCAAATGACACCAAGGCTGCTGACTGCAAGGCTGCAAATGACACTGGACAAGCATGCAGATGGACGCTGTGCAAGGCTGCATTGATGGGCATTTAAATGCAATTTTTTTTCCCTTAAAATTCCCTCCTAAACTTGGGGTGCGTGTTATACACCGATAAATACGATATTTAATATTTTTTACCTATTTATTATTTTCGATATTGTTTCTTCTGCTTTTTTTGTGGTGTGCACAAGTATTTATCTTTCTATATACTGCTATGGGAGATGTTTCCTCCTGTAACATCTTTGATGAATTTGTCAAGTACCTTACCAAAGATAAAAATAAAAAAGTTGCGCTAAATTAATACCATGCAGAAAGGACTGGCATATAAAATCTTGAAAAAAAGTGAATACAGGTGACAAAAAAATCTAAGAAAAATCGAAACACCAATAAATGACTCAAAGTGTCCATAAAGTAATGCAATAGAAGCACGTCTTCCCTTAAATGAGAAGGGCTAGTGTATAAAAATAGATGTATAATAAAGTCCACAATAGCAAAATCTTGATGATGAACTCTGTACTTCAGTGTAAACAAACGAACAGCAACTCAGGTGTGCGACTTTGTATATGATGACTCTTACCAGATGATGGACCCCCTAAAGAGCAGGGTCAGATGAACAGGCAGCAATAGCCCTCTGCAGGGATATAGGATCCTCCAGTATCTCCGGTCTTAGGTTGTCTCAGATGTTCAGTGAGGGGAGTTGCCGTATAACAATGAATGCTTGTCAGCTGAAATCCTCAATGGATGATGTTGCCGTATAGCAATGAATGCTTATCAGCTGGATCCCTCAATCTGAAAGAGAAACACACTTGGGCTCAAAGCCACGAGTGAGCAGACAGAGAGGGACTCCGATCGGGTAGTAGGTTTAAACAATAAGTCTTTAATACTAATAGAAACAAGCATAGGCTTGTAGGGTAACAGGAAGACGCAAGGTATTGCGAAACATGTAGGGCGGTGCGTTGTGCTGACGCAATCACGCCACATTACCCGGCACACGGGTGATTTTCATCTGTTTGTTTAGCTAGCCTGCTTTTATTTATCCATGTAATTTTAAGTTTGTTTGTACCAGTTACCCTATGAGCCTATGCTCGTTTCTATTAGTATTAAAGACCTTTTGTTTAAACCTACTACACGATCGGAGTCCCTCTCTGACTGCTCACTCGTGGCTTTGAGCCCGAGTGTGTTTCTCTTTCACATTGAGGGATCCAGCTGATAAGCATTCATTGCTATACGGCAACATCATCCATTGAGGATTTCAGCTGACAAGCATTCATTGTTATACGGCGACTCCCCTCACTGAACATCTGAGACAACCTAAGACCGGAGATACTGGAGGATCCTATGTCCCTGCAGAGGGCTATTTCTGCCTGTTCATCTGACCCTGCTCTTTAGGGGGTCCATCATCTCTGGTAAGAGTCATCATATACAGAGTCGCACACCTGAGTTGCCTTTCGTTTGTTTACACTGAAGTACAGAGTTCATCATCAAGATTTTGCTATTGTGGACTTTATTATACATATATTTTTATACACTAGCCCTTCTCATTTAAGGGAAGACACGCTTCTATTGCATTACTTTATGGACACTTTGAATGATTTATTGGTGTTTCGATTTTTCTTAATTTAAATTTTTGGCACCTGTATTCACTTTTTATTGATTCCTAGTTCACTGACTGAATGAGTGTCCACTTGTATCAATTCAAGATTTTGTATGCCAGTCATTTCTGAATGGTATTAATTTAGCACAACTTTATTTTTGATTACCACCATTAGATATTAGATGGTTTATTGTTGCAGCTTTGGTTTTTATGAGTTTAGTCTGAGCGCAGTATTCCTATTTATACTAATACCTTACCAAAGAGACATCCTCCTTCAAAACTGCATACATGCGAGACCCCTTTTTGCAAGCAGTGTCAGCTGTCCAGGCTTTTAGTCATAAGATTCTGTGCATATAGACAGAAATCAGAGCCATTCTGTAGATTTGTGCTAGAACTTGTTTTAGGGCAGTGATGGTGAACCCATGGCACGCATGCCACACAGCCCTCTCCGTGAGCACGCCAGGAAGAAGCGCACACACTGACCATCCGTACAAGCTAAATCTCGTCCACACCCCCCCATCGAACTACATCTCCCACATAACTCTGGGGCCAGGGGTGACACGTCCGAGTGGGTGTGGACGAGAGGAAACAGCTCCCACACAGCTCTGGGGCCCAGGGGTGGCATGTGGGCGGGAATGAGCTGCCGGGTTGGACGCTGGAGCCAGGTGAGATTTTTAATGTGGACATGTTGTGTAGGTAAAATACAGGATGTGCAGGATCAGCTTGTGGCACTGCATACATTAAAATGGCTTGGGGCACATTATTAAGCCTGCATTTCAGCAGTCAGCTCTTGGTTATGTCACCTAGAATCCAAATGATTCCTCTTCTCAGGTGTTGGGATGGTTTCCTGGAAAAAAAGAAACTTATGATTGTTGGATGGCAAATTAAAATGACATTGCTTTTTGCAAGTAGAATTTGTGATGGAATTGATGTACACTTCAATTTTTACATGGCAGAATGTCAGGAACCCTGAGATTTTTAATGTGGACACATACTGCTGGTACCAATACGCAAATACCATCATCTACACCTCTAACCCCCTCCTCATGGCTGCTAATGTATGCAGAGAGTAGCAACGGGTGGCTGTCACTAGATCAGCAAAGGTGTCTTTGAGATGCATGCTGTGACTTAAAAAATGCCTTCACTTTTATCTATCTTGTGCCAAGACAAGTGGTGGTGTCCAATGAGGAAATAACTGGGACCAGACTAAGAGCCTGTTCATGCCATTACATGCATTACCACAACCAACTGTAGACTAGCATTGAAAAAAAAAAATGTAGGTTTTAAAACAGCTGTTCTGGGGGAAAAGAAAACACATTCATTCACCAAAACTAGGCCAATACTGAAGCTGCTGGTGGATGGGTATATGGGCTGCAGTGGCCAGCCTACAATTTGGTTTGCCTAAAGTCCAATACACCTGAAGGTGGCGCTATATAACATATGGTAGAAGACTTTTTTTCTAAACTAAAACCTCAGCATTCAGGTTTAACTGCAGTGTTAGCACTTTGAAATAAATAAGTTGGTTTTGTGCAGCAGTTTCGGCACTCTGGCTCAAAAAGGTTTGTCATCACTGTTCTAGGGCATCAAAACAAAAGAGAAAAGTGGAGGATAAGTGTTGCAGCACAGCACAGTCCTGGCACACGGTATCCTGTTGGTTGTTTATTGCCCGAGTCCAGGTATCTGTAGTTTCATAAACCGAAATTGCAGCAATAGCTGGTTGGAGATCTGGGCTTGCAGGAGTAAAGAGCTTTTAGGAGCGTCTCAAACTTGAATGAAGGAACATCTTCCACAGGTACAGTAAGATGTTTAAGACTGAGATGGCAGCATCAAATACAGTCACAGTCCACTTTATTGGGAACTTCGATAAAGAATTTTTTTTTTTTTTTAAGACTTAACCGGTCTCTTTATGCCCAAAGAAGCATGGCAAAAATCAAGTGCGGCAATGCCATAGCTTTTGAGCACAGCAGAAGTGAGAATCTACACTGGCAAGCATATTACATGAACATACAAAATGTGCAAAAAAAGAAAAAAAAAAAATGAAATTCTTCCCAATCTATCTCACTTTAACAGGGTAGAGCTCCAGTCATATCTTCCCAAATACCTGAAGCAACAAACAAAAACATGCCTCATAGTGCAGTATTTATTGGAATGGGCACACAATACACAAAAGTGCATCCTCGGGGGCCTCTAATGTGTATTGCAGATGGCCGCTGCAAAACACATTAGAGGCCCCTGAAGATGCACTTTTGTGCAAATCACGAAGGGTAGGATTTAAAATCCAGAACGTTGCGCCGCCACATTGGAGGTCTGGGTGACTTCTCATAAAATGCACATGCATTTTATACCTTTTTTAAACTATGTCCATTCCAATAAATACTGCACTGAGGCATGTGTTTGTTTATTGCCTTTGGTAATTGGGGACATATGAATGGAGCTCTACCCTGTTATGGTGAGAAAGATTAGGAAGAATTTCTGGCATGGAAGCCTGCAGATATTCCTAACTTCACCCTTGTTGCCTTAAAAAGATCATATTTTGGCGAGTGCGCATTGCATGGGTTGATAACCAGTGAAGAGTGATCGGAATTTGCACTATTATTTTGTATGGAGCGATATCCAATTGGTTGTAATTATCGATATTGTAACAATATTAAACCATACAAGTTTTTTTTCTTTTCTGATACACCTGGAGTTTCACAAATAAGGATAGAGGATAGGACACACCAACGCCAGAGGATTGGCATAATTCATGCATGTTTGCTGCACTTAATTGTGTAGCCAATAATTCCGGTAAGCCTTCAATTCTTAAATTGGCTGAACATTCTTGCACCTACCAAGTTGGAGCACTGGATTTGTGTTTTTATGAATACAAACTATTTTTATTTACATTAAAATAAATGTAGCGGCTGGTCAACTAGCTGTTAAAATGCAAATCAATTTATAACTTTTTTGAAATGCGTTTTTCTGGATTTTTGTTTTTTATTCTGTCTCACTGTTATAATAAACCTACCATTAAAAATATAGAATTCTCATTTTTGTGTCAGTTGGCAAACTTACAAAATCAGCAAGGGATCAAATACTTCTCCCCCCCACTGTATCACAGTGGGCATACCCCGGGTCTTCAGAGTTCAGGACACACAGGATTTATCACAGCCCTGAACCAACAAAGCACCCTGCCAGTACCTACACGCATTGCACTAAGTGCCAAGGTGAGAACCCAAGCAGGATCAAGCGCTCAAAGCAACATTACAAGGCGTTTTCAGAGCGTAGACTCCATGCACAACTCCCAAGGTTTAACTGAGGTTGCACCAATCCATATGTACTACTTCTACTGCTGTATAAGAAGGCAGTTAAGTATTGATTGAAGATTCCAAAGTCAAATAAATTAAGCTAAGAGTGATTTCTCCATAAGAAAAGAGGTCACCACCTTAGGACCCTAGCAAAAAACTGACTCATGGAGTGAGGAAGGGTTATAGAGACATGCCCCAGGGGACATGCCCTCAAAAGCTTTGTCAGTGTCCAATAACCTGAAGGTACCAGCCTATAACTTAGGGTGTATGAATATCTACTATGTGTCCTGTACGAACAACAAACTTGTAATTTGACTTTGTTATGGGCTATTTCTAGACTTTATCCCCCTTTAACTTTATTATTTTATGGAACAACCCAGTTTTAACAGAATTCTACCCAAAAACATGTCTACGCATTCCATTACACAAAGCAAATCTGAGAATGTGAATCTTTCATAAAAATGTGTTAGTCAGAACAATTATTTATCGGGTGGGGGGGAAAGATGAAGACAATATTTTTGGCTCGAGTTCAATTTCAAATATTCTTGGGCTCTGAACTGCAGAAGAAGTAGAACTAGATCAAAAGGAGAAGGAGGGCATAAGTGCAGTTTTCTTAAAACTTTGACTGGATTTATTGGGTTTCTTCTAGCAGACATTTCACTATTAAGTGGTTTCATTAGGAGTTGCAAGTAATAGTAAGAGCTGCATCAAAAGAAAATAAAACAAAAACAAACATCCATAGGAACACACTTATGAAAACAAGCCTGGAAAGGCCGCTGTCTTGTGACAGGCTTTATGTACAAATAAGAGACATAAGCAAAATTATACATTTGTAAAACTAAATTTAGAAAAAATTTAGGAAGACAGACATTGTGATTCTCTCAAATGTACTAACAGCTTCCATCTACCACTCAAACTGTTAAAATAGGAAAAATCAAGAATATTTAATCAGTATTTTAATTTATTTTTTTCATTGTCTTGGATGCAAGACAACAGCAAAAGGTTGACAATCTGTTGCCTGAAATAATGCAATATGGATGGACACTTATAGGCTTCCTCATATATACATAGCAAAAGTTAATGTTCTTATGATCCGAGTTAAACTGCTCCCTTCACAAAATATATATCTATATCAGAATTTTGAAGGATAACCCACACAGCTAACAACTCAAGACATTGAAAAAATATGGAAATGGAGAATGATCAAATGGTTAACCATTAAATTAATAGTTAACCATTTAAAGAGCACACTTAAACCTGTACCATATTTGTTGTTCCAGAAGTCAAGCTACAAAGCAGCCGATGGAGAGAGGAGAAAGTGTTACAGTAAATTGCATGTACTGGTCCAATCTTGAAGAAAATATTTTAACAAGCAACAACAACCACCAAGTCCAGTTAGAGATCTGTACAAACAGCGGGTGAGAATACCAAACCAAAAAATTGTCCTCGACAATTCACAAAACCCAACTGATTACGAACAGGCTGTTCCTTGTGACAGAGCCCATCAAGCATCAAATAAAAAAAAAACAAAAACAAAAAAAATAAAAATAAAACACTAAACAAAGTGACTACAAGTCTCCTCCATCTGTATTCTTTAAAGAATGTTCATCTCTTCTGTACAAACATCAGTTGGTCTAATACTGTCTAAAAGCTGCCAGCTTCTCCTTGAAGGTGGCTGGTGCAGGTGAGAAGATATTCCAGGAACACTTAAATAAGTTTTTCTTAAAAGTCCGCATAATCTACAGAAATTATAAAGTCCAGAGCACTGAAATCACTTTATATGCACTGGCTTCTCATCTGACTTTAGACGTTTCCTCCGAGGCTGTACAAAATCATCATCTGAATCCTCAGTTATTTCCCCGTCATCCTCCTCTGGTTCAAAGTCTGGCAATGGTGGGAAGGTCCTGTCAGGGTAGATTTCTGGAAGTTTATCCTCAAAGTATAGTAAAACAGCCTTTCCTGCTTGCGCCACTTCAGAGTCATTCTGTTGGGGGGGGGGGGGGGGGGGGGGGAGACAAAAAACAAAAACAAAACAGAATTCACCAGGGGTTATGCACAGATGTCTCATGAGTTTGCACAGCTTGGAAAGCTTACCTGCAGATTAATTTCTTGTGATTCTGCATAAACTTGAACAACTTTCATCATCTAAAAAGGACACCAGAGTCAAAAAAGTGAAAATCATTTCTTTTAAGTTTTATAAGTAGGGTGTTACTTTAAAACAAGGTCATAACCACAAAAAAATCATTATGACCTGCCATTTAAAAATGTGTGTTCAGTTATATAAAATATGATAGACTGAATACACAGTCCATCACCAATATTCCAGCATGCTTTGCTATTCTGTCACTATGTAAGCCAGATGAGAGAAGACGGAGTTATTCTAGAAATTACGTTTACATATGTTCTTTTCAGGCCTATGCCTACAGTAGACTTTTATCCAAACAATCATGACTAATTTGCAAACATTCAATTATATAATAAATCTGACCATTATATAGAAGAAAGACCAAGTTGCAAACACTTTAAATGAACAAGCAACATAGGTCTCTTGTATATTTCTATTCAATATCATTCAATGAATCTGGTACTTGATAAAGGCTAAGAACTCAAAAGTCTAAACAGCAAAATGCAAGGTACAATTACTAAGCAGAATTTCTGGTCAGTTTAGGAATACAAACATATGATTTAATTACATCCCTACATGTAAAACTTAAACCGCTAAAAGATGTCTTGATGTCCATTATGTGTCTGTTTTCTCAAGCACAAGAAAAGTGGTGAGGTATTAAAGAACCACCCTCCGCTAAAACCTGCTCCTCTGCAGAGTAATCCTTGAGTGAGTTCTCTTTTAAAACAGACGTTTAGGAGAATATCTCCTGTGTACTCTGCACTGTTGAATGGCTCATCCTGCCATCAACCTCCATGTCATTACTGTGTCCTGTAGACGAACCATTCAGTACCACTGACTCAATAGGTACACACACCCAGAAGTGTTTGTTTTAGAAGAGACAGAGGAGCTGTGCAGTGGCATGGACAGCAGCATCTTGCAAGCTGTGCTATTTGTAAAGGGACAGAGCAACTTCAAGCACAAGATGGTTTACACAATTTAGGCATTTTTAAAAGCTGCAGTAATGTTTCAGTACTGATGTAAAAGAAATAACCAACTGCATTGCTGCTATAGTTGTTTAAATATAGGCTGACTGCAACTGACAAAAAAGCTGCAATGCTTTGAAGTCAGTGACCAAAGTACACAGATCAGGCATTCCAACCTAAGTTAGGCTAAATAAAAATTTAAATAAAAATGGATTGATAAAGGGGGTGTGGGGGACAAAGAAAATGTTTAATGCTAATTCGGCATACATGTTGGAACCCACAAAAACTAAAATATTGGTCATATACATTTCAAGCCAGGGAAGACAAATTCAGTAGAAGCCAGTTAGTCCAAGCTAGGATGCCACAAGGCAAGAATGAGTATGTGCCAACTATACTTTCTCTTTAGACATGTGGCTCCTGGGACTCCAGCCATTTAGAACAGTAACCATGGGCCATAAACTATGAGAGACCTTCCCATTTTACTTATTTAATGCAAGTTTTTTAATTGGCAGCAAAGAGCTTATTCTATATAAAGCTCTCAATTTTTGTTGTGCAAGAACCTTCAGCCTTACAGCAGAGTATATTTTAGTACGTGAGACATTAGATGGGGTCGTACCAGTAGACAATTTAAAAGTAGACACAAGTGGTATATTAAAGCATTGAGTACCCTAGACAAAACATTGGTTGTCCCCTTTTACACCTCGTCTACTAGTATGCTCTCCATCGCTCCATGGAATTTCTCAGGGCAGGTTTCCAGATAGGGACAACAACAGTAGACCAGAACTTATGTGTGTTGAAACAGCCACGTCTAGCCTCCATTGCAAGTACATGCGACAGTGGGCCCGATTGGGAGACAGGTTAAGTGTTGTTGCCTTATACAGAAAGTGGCTGAACAAGGTCTTTTAAAGCAAGGACACCAGGCATTATTATCAAAAGCTGTTCGAATTAGCCTTTAGGCAGCCAGGCAAAAGTGGCATGTTCAGCTGTTACAACCAGGAACACCCTGAGAGATGTGCAAAAGTTGCTGCACTGCATGCATGTAGACATGATGTGGCTGCAGGAAATCAACAGTGCTGATATGCAACAAAGACAAAACAGTGAAAACTGCATTAAAAAAAAAAGTTGATAGAGACAATTGTTTATAATACACAGTGCATGGCAAATTAAACATACTTTAAGTCTATTTTCAATAAACCTTTAGACTTAAAGTGCAATATAAAATTAACGAAAAATTTTCATTTACTGTAAAGATATGGATAGACATGAGATGAAAGTCATGACTGAATATGGATTCCATGTCTATGAGATATCCCTGATGCAATGTGATAGACACCATCAGGAAAGAACAGCAAATCAAAGATGAGAAAACCCCTGGAATACTGATGCAGCAACCTCTTCTGCTCGATCCCTTTCCCTATCCTCATCAAACCATTTGGGAACAGCATTTACCCAATAGCAAAGGACAACCTGCACCAAAAACTAGGAGGAGTCTTTCAAAAAGGTTTGGAGAGCACATGTGCCAACACTATGAACATTAACGTATTTACATATTGTTAAACAGAAAAAGAGCTTAAACCACTTGAAGACCGTGCCTTTCCTCTGGCACTTTTTATTTACAAGTTTAAGTCAGTATTTTTTTGCAAGAAAATTACATCTAACCACCAAAACTATATATATATATATATATATATATATATATATATATATATATATATATATATATATATATATATATATATATATATATATATATATATATATATAAGCAGGGACCCTAGGGAAGAAAATGGTGATTATTGCAATTTTTTATGTCACGCGGTATTTGCACAGGTTTTTCAAAAGCAATTTAAAAAACAAAAAAACAATTTAATGAATAAAAATAAATAAAAACACAATACAATATATAGTTTTTTGTAAAATATGAAAGATGTTACGCTGAGTAAATAGATACCCAATGTCATGCTTTTAAGTTGCGCACACTCGTGGTTTAGAGTTACAAGAGAGGCACTAGAATTATTGCACTCGCTCTAACGTTCACGGTTATACCTCACATGTGTGGTGCGAACACGGATTACATGTGGGTGCGTGGCCTACGCATGCGTTCGCTTCTATGCGCAAGCACAGAGGGATGGGGCGCTTTAAATTTTTATTATTTTTACACGGTCCCTTTAATTTCTAATCAATTTTATTCCTATTACAAGGAATGTAAACATCCCTTGTAATAGGAATAAGGATGACAGGTCCTCTTTATGGAGAGATCTGGGGTCAAAAAGACTCCAAATCTCACCTTTACCTTTAAAAGCAAAAGATCAAAAAAATAAAAATAAAAAAAAAAAAAAAAAAAAAAGGTTCTTTAGCTTACAAAAAAAAAAAAAAAAAAAAAAGTTCTTTAGCTTTAAAAAAAAAAAAAAAAAAAGGTTTACTTCTGTCCCAGACCAGAAGTGGCATCATGAAGTTGCTCCAGTCCTCAAAGTCAATAGAGGTGATCAAAGACTATCTGGTCTAACTCATGGATTGCCCCTCCCACCGCTTCAGAAAACAAACCAGCGGCCAAATGCGACACTTGGACCGCTTTTATGGGAAAGCCAGCCGCCGGCTGAAAAAAAAAAAAAAAAACAAAAAAAAACACAAAAAAAACGGGGGTTATGGCCGATAGCCGATCTACTCTCCACCTAGGTCTCAAATTACCTCAGTTTTCGACACAGAGGTTGAGTGCGTGACTTCTGATCCTCTGCCACCTGAAGTTCTGAAAAGATGTGTAAATTCTGGATTTTAAGAGATGCCAAATGACCAGGTACAACTTCTGTAGGAGGACTTGTTTAATCACCTGATACCACTTCACTGGGTATATAAAGGGTTTACAACCACTTTAACCACTACAATACCAGGCACTTTCGCCCCTTCCTGCCCAGGACAATTTTTGGCTTTCAGTGCTGTCGCACTTTGAATGACAGTTGCGCGGTCACACTGCACCCAAACTAATTTTTATCCCACAAATAGAGCTTTCTTTTGGTGGTATTTGATCACCACTGGGGTTTTTATTTTTTGCTAAACATACTAAAAAAAAAGACTGAAATTTTTGAAATAAAAAGTTTTTCTTCGTTCCGGTCATAAAATTTTGTTTTCTCCTTC
Source organism: Lithobates septentrionalis (assembly GCA_037952835.1). Classification (NCBI taxonomy): domain Eukaryota; kingdom Metazoa; phylum Chordata; class Amphibia; order Anura; family Ranidae; genus Lithobates; species Lithobates septentrionalis. Next base: position 1,289,826 of record JBBDGP010002848.1, read on the forward strand.
ACTGACTGGCACTGATATGTAGAATTGATGGGCACCGACAGGTATTACTGTTGGGCACTGATTGGCACTGTGGTGGGTACCGATTGGTACTGTGATGGGCACTGATTGGCACTTTCATTGACATCGACTTTCATTGACACTGACAGCCGATATTGATGGGGCACTGATTGGAAGCTGAAGGGCACATCTGATGGGGGCTGTGCTGATTATCCCCCCGAACTGAGGAATGCTGTTTACCGGCACTTCCTGTTTCATGCGATGATCAGCTGTGATTGGTGACAGCTGATAACGTGGTAAGGAGCCTCCGTCAGAGGATCCAAACCACGATAGGAGATGGAGTGTGTCAGACACACAGCACCCCCGATCGTTGCATGCCAGCATGTTATCCTGCTGGACATCATATGACGCCCAGTCAGGATAACAGAACCACCGGCCGACCATCATTCTGTTACAGGCCCGGGCGGGAAGTGGTTAAACAAAGCCTTTTTGACCTGTAGCAGCAGGCAGGATGCAGAAATGCATTTTCAAACTGCACTGAATTTGAAGCTTCTTCGCCCTTTTTTCTGTAGAAGCAGAAATTTGCTAGCCTGCTAGGCTTTAAATGTATATAATAAAACACCAGGTGAGGAAAGCTGTTGCAAACCAACTGAAATCCAACTTCACAGTCTCAATTGTAATCTTTGAGTATTAATTACTCCACAGTGCAAGCAGCAACAGAGGTCAATAAGTTTGTTTAAAAAGCTTTTCCTGCAAGTGTGTATAAAGAATATACATAAACAGGTTCAGAGTTTGGGCACAGGTATGCCTAAATTTTGCAGAGGTACAGACCAAAACCCAAACATGGCACATTGAGACATTGTACTTGTCAACAGCACTGATTTTGTGGGACTTTGTTTTCTGGGCCTTGCTGGAATAAGGGAAATTTAGGTAAGATGTCTATGGGGCCAGTTATGCAAAAACAAACTGTCTAATTTTTTTTATATAATGCTGGCAAATCAAAAAAAATGTCACATGTCGAAAAGTCACAGTGAATATACATTTTAAAAGATAACCATTTGGTGGAATAAAATAAAACTGCACATGCACGGTTTTCAGCCTAGATATAATATATATATATATATATATATATATATATATATATATATATATATATATATATATATATATATATATATATATATATAAAACAATGTACATATATATATAGTAAGTGATGAAAGCAAACATACTTCATTAAACCTTTCACAATTCTTAAATATTAGCCTGACGTCTGCTACAAAGTCTTCTGGTGTCTGGTAGTGTTGAGTATGTTTCTTCTGCAGCTTCTTTTTCACTGTGGATAGGTCCATAGGCTTCTTAATTATTTTATAGTAGTTTGGTATCTGGAACAAAAAGAATAAACACTTTGTTGGACAAGTCTCATCTATTCCAAAAGGTCCTATAGCTCTAACTGTTCATGTAAAATTGATTATTTTGTACTCCTAGAAAATAGTTTTCTTGGAATTCATTAAGGTACACAGGACTCGGAAAACGGATTACACTGCTGCCTACAATAAGATTTGGACACTGGGCAAAAAAAAAGTGACCACTACTGAGATAAAGATCATATATATAGGGATGGGACTCGTCTCCCCCAATGAACTCCAAAAAAAGGATTTAACGAGTACAAAAATGCACTTTTCTCTCTTGTTAATTGGGGAACACAGGATAGACACAATTAGATGTCCCAAAGCAGCCCAACTGAGGGTCACGCAAGACAACAAAAACGCTAAAAGAACAGAATGGGGATCGCCTGCAGCACAGAGCTGACTGAATGACATTATGCCCAAAGACAGCATCCAATGAGGCCTGCACAGTCACCTGGTAAAACTGAACAACCAAGTGAAGGAATGGCAAGTCTGGGAAACCATTGCCTGCTGCTGAAAAGCCCAGGAATTAATTACAGATGCAGTGCGTCTTGTCAGGAAAGGATGGTACCCATTCCTCAAGACCAGGGGCCTTCAAACTACGACCCTCCAGTTGTTCAGGAACCACAATTCCCATTATGCCTAGTCATGTCTGTGAATGTCAGAGCTTTACAATGCCTCATGGGACGTGTAGTTTTGCAACAGCTGAAGGGCTGTAGTTTGAGGATCCTTGCTCAAGACCATAAGCCTGAATTTGTCTTAACAACACAGAAATGGTAAAATGAGAAGCTGGTTCCCCTTTACAGAAACCATAAAGAATAACAAAAAAGTCAGTGTAATTGAGGCAGTTGCTGAGAAGTACACACACACACAACACAAACTACATTCAGGCAACAGAGCAATATCTTCTGATGTATTAGGGTCAACTGGAAGCACAATGTCCTGGTTAAAAGTGATGGAAATGTGATAGCGCTGCTAAAACAAGAAAACTGAATCCGCTGTTGGATAATATGTTGTCAATGCATAAACATAATTAATAAATATATAAGTGCGCTAATAATTAACTTCCTATTAAAATGTTGTTGCATCCGTGTAGGTAAAAATTATTATTGATAGGTGATCCACAATCAATACAAGGAAATGATATATAAAGCCATAATAATGTATACAATTGGAAAACCAATATCTATCTTCATAAAAAAAAAAAAAAAAAACGTCCAGATAAAAACAGAATAAAAGGTATGGAAAATATTACCAGCAATTAAAACTAAGTCCTTAGACAAATCCAACAAATGTTCTCCTATTATTCAGAGATGTTTGAACCGATTTCTTCAATCAATCAACAGGGAGCTGCACAGACCAGCCCTGCAGCTCTGAGGCTGGTTAGATAGTTGAATAATAATCCTCCCAATTTGTAATTAATATTGCAAAAGGGAAAAAAAGAAAAAATATATCATTGCGCAATTAAGCTAACTTTGTGATCATCTGCATCCGCAGCATGTTCACTCACATTATGAAGGAACAATAGACAGCGCTTGAGAAGCAATCAGAAGCAGTATCGTTTTTCTTCCTCTCACCGCTAACACTGTGTATCAGGTGACGTCACTGGCTACTCCCGATGAGTTGTGTCACATGACTATCAAGTCACGTGACATGTGACGCAACGCGTCAGGAGCCAGTGACGTCACCTGATAATGTTAGCGGTGAGAGGAAGAAAAACGATACTGCTTCTCAAGCGCTGTCTATTGTTCCTTCATAATGTGAGTGAATATGCTGCGGATGCAGATGATCACAAAGTTAGCTTCATTGCGCAATGATATATTTTTTCTTTTTTTCTCTTTTGCAATATTATTAATTACGAATTGGGAGGATTATTATTCAACTATCTAACCAGCCTCAGAGCTGCAGGGCTGGTCTCTGTGCAGCTCCCTGTTGATTGATTGAAGAAATCGGTTCAAACATCTCTGAATAATAGGAGAACATTTGCTGGATTTGTCTAAGAACTGAGTTTTAATTGCTGGTAATATTTTCCATACCTTTATTCTTTTTTATCTGGACTTTTTTTTTTTTTTTTTCATGAAGATAGGTTTTCCAATTGTATACACTATTAATTATGGTTTTATATATTTCCTTGTATTGATTGTGGATCACCTATCAAAAATATTTTTTACCTACACTGATACAAAAACATTTTAATAGGAAGTTAATTATTAGTGCACTTATATATTTATTAATTAGTAATATTTTAGTGGGAATCAGAGCACTTTTTTCACATAAGAGCAGCTTTTAATTATTTGGTTTATTCCTATTTTTTCACTTCATTTCCTAATTGAGGATTGTTGATATTTATTTTGCACATTTTTTCACCATTTTTTTCACTATTTTTCCCACCATTTTTTGCATATTTGTATTTTTTTTTCAATACCAGTTCACTACAAATTAGCATATCAGCGCTTTAGTACATCTTAACAATTTAATGCATAAACATAGAAATATGTAAGGCAAATAATGTTGGATGAATAATCATAAATAAGAAAGCCCATGTGAATGAAAATAAAAATAAAAATTAGATGAAAACAAAGAGTCTTATAAATGGTGAACTTCAAATTTCACTGTGAAAATCGTGCTTCACAAATAAGTGACAATCCGTGACTAGTGCTCCCTTCACCAGGTTCAATGGAAGCTCACCTTTATCGACCCTAATTGGGTAAAACATGCTCAGAACTCAGTGATTCTCATTAGCAAATGGCTCAACATTGATCTCTTGTGGCTTCTGTAAAGACCCTACAGGGGTCAAACACATTCTGCACACCGTGTACTTCTTTAACCGCTTGCTGACCGCCGGCTGTCTATTGACGGCCAGGCGGGGCAGCTCTCGTTGCGGGCGGGCGTCATATGACGGCCTCGCATTCCTAGGCCACCAGGGGGCGCGCGCGCCACCGCCGGCGATCGCGCACGCCCGCCATGTCACTAGGCACCCGGTGCGCGTGCCCGGCGGCCGCGATGTCCGCGGGGCACCCGCGATTACCGGTAACACAGCAGGACCGTGGATCTGTGTGTGTAAACACACAGATCCACGGTCCTGTCAGAGGAGAGGAGACCGATGGTGTGTTCCCAGCACAGAGGAACACCGATCGGTCTCCTCCCCTAGTGAGTCCCCTCCCCCTACAGTTAGAATCACTCCCTAGCAACACAGTTAACCCCTCCCCTGCCTGTCACATTTATACAGTAATCAATGCATTTTTATAGCACGGTTTGCTGTATAAATGTGAATGGTCCCAAATATGTGTCAAAAGTGTCCGCCGAAATATCGCAGTCACAATAAAAATCGCAGATCGCCGCCATTACTAGTAAAAAAATAAAAAAAAATAAAAATGTTATAAATCTATCCCCTATTTTGTAGACGCTATAACTTTTGCGCAAACCAATCTATATACGCTTATTGTGATTTTTTTTACCAAATATATGTACAAGAATACATATCGGCCTAAACTGAGAAAAAATTTGTTTTAAAGAAAAAAAAATTGGATATTTATTATCGCAAAAGATAAAAATTGTGTTTTTTTAAAACTTCTCACTCTTCTTTTGTTTATAGCGCAAAAAATAAAAACCGCAGAGGTGATCAAATACCACTAAAAGAAAGCTCTATTTGTGGGGAAAAAATGATAACAATTTCATTTGGGTACAGTGTTGTATGACCGCGCAATTGTCATTCAAAGTGCAACAGCGCTGAAAGCTGAAAAATGGCTTGGGCAGGAAGGGGGCGAAAATGCACTGTATTGAGGTGGTTAAAAGTGGCTCCATTATGTTAACCAGCAGCTCCAAACCAACATGGAAAGATAAAAGTGCTTCCAATAGTGCAGAAACAGGTGTTAAGCTGAATGAAATCTCACCACCCCAGCTTCATACATTAAACTCACATTTATTAAGAAAAAATACAGATGAAAATCCAGCAAGTCTCAGGTGTAGCATGTATGAATCACTGCCAGGCTCTACCTCTATGCCACCATCCTTGAGGCTTCATCTGGAGGGCAAGCCGAGCTGTTGTAGCGGTGTTAATTTATACCGATTGTGGTCTAAAATCAATTTAAAATTCCTGGTTTGCGCATGCACCATGGGCTCCGGCGATTCTGGAAGTCCGTGCGTGTGGTTCTCCAAGATAAAAGTAGTTTCTGGCGGATTCGCCACGAGATCACTTATCGGTGGTGGGAGAAAAATTGGGCTAACCTTACTGTTATCTTATTTTTTAATTCAAAAGAGTGTATTTATTTCCAAAAAATTGCGCTTTTAAGACTGCTGCACAAATCCGGTATGACAAAATATTGCAATGACCATTTTATTCTCTAGGGTGTCTGAAAAAAATATATAATGTTTGGAGGTTCTAAGTAATTTTCTACAAAAAAAACCTGATTTTAACTTGTAAACAACAAATCTCAAAAAGAGGATTGGTCTTTAACCACTTGCCGAACAGCCGCCATAATTCTACTGCGGCAGGTCGGCTCTCCTGCACAAACCGCCGTAGGTGTAAGTTGGTGTTTGCACAGTTAGAAAACACCCAGGAAACACACTTAACCCCTTTATTGCCCCCTAGTGTTAACCTCTTCCCTACCGATGTAATTTTTACATTGATCAGTGCATTTTTATAGCCGCAATTTTGCAGTCTGCTTTTTTTATATATTTTTTTTTATTGGATATGTATTCTAGCAGAAAGTAAAAAAATATATATATTTTTTTTTCAAAATGGTGCTCTCTTTTTTTGTTTATAGCGCAAAAAAGAAAAACCGCAGGAGGTGATCAAATACCACCAAAAGAAAGCACCATTTGTTCGGGAGAAAAAAAGGACGTCAATTTTGTTTGGGTACAGCATCGCACGGCCGCGCAATTTTTACAGTTAAAGCGATGCAGTGCCGTATCACAATAAATGGCCTGGTAATTACCCTTCCTGGCGGTTTTCCCAAGTGTGGCTCGGGGTTAAATTTCAGCACTACTAGCGGTAACCCTGAGGTACACTCAGGATTGCATTGCAGGATCCTGGTGCGGTATACTTACCTTGTCCCCAGGATCCTGCGATGTCCCCCCGCTGTGTCTGCGGGCTCTGTCCTCCGCCCGATGCCTCTCTGTGCTAGGGTCCGTTCCCTGCGAGCGCCACAAAGCACGTGGGCGGAGCCCGGCGGCAAATTCAAAAAAGTGAGAGATCATAATACATACAGTACACTGTAATCTTACAGATTACATTACTATATGAAATCAATTCACATCCCCTTTGTCCCCAGTGCTTTGTCCAAAGCCCTGCATGAAGTTTTTCATATAATACTGTTCTTTCTGCCTGGAAACTTGAGATTGTCCATAGCAACCAAAAAGTGTCCCTCTACGTCAAAAGCGGTTTTAGACCAGCTAGAAAACAGCAATAGTAAATATGAACACTTGCAGAATTGCGCGATAGTGAATCGTGGGGAAATTCATTTTATTATCATATTATTTTTTATAATTATTTATGGTTATTTATATTATAATTTATGATTTTGTGTTTCAAACTTCATCATACCCGGGATAACTACTAGATTCTTGGTGGACAGATTTAAGTGTGTTATTGCTAAGAATTACAAGCCTACAATATATAAAATGCCAAATTTCTATGCAAAATAATTATACCGCTTTGAGACGGAAAAACTTGACATAATCATACCACCAGGGGGGCTACAGGGGCAAATTCTTCTGGGGCTGAAGTGGTTAACCACTTAACCGCTTGCCAATCAGCCGCCGTCATACTGTGGCAGGTCGGCACGTTCCCACGAGCCATCGTAGCTGTACGGCGGCCTTTCAAGCACGGATAGCACGTGCGCCACTGCACTGCAGGGGAACCGATGCACGTGGCCAGCGGTCGCGATGACCACTGGCACAGGAGCCAGAACAGGGATGTATGTGTGTAAACACACACACATCTCTGTTCTGTAAAGAGAGCAGAGACAGATCATGTGTTCCTACTAGAGCTGGACAATTAATCGTTAAAAAATCGTGATCTCGTATCACCCCCTCTGACGATCTGTCCTGCTGAGTTTGCCGATTCTTTCATATAAACAAGTGGAGAGATGATTAGCTCACTCAGCTGTCAAAAGAAAGCATCCAGGCAGTCTGCCAAGTTTAGAACTTGAAACATTGTAACTAACTTCCATCTTAGATCAAAGGGATAGAACTTCTGTGTAAACAAATAACCCGGCAATCTGCCACGTTTTAAACGACGTGTACATGCAAGTTAGCACAATTTTTTTGTCCTGCATCCGGGCAGTGAGGGGGATGGACGCGATAATCTCTGCCGCGACTGGCAAGACCGGTAAGCGGTGGAGACGACCGGAGCACGGCGGGAGGGGGGCCCTATTCCGCCACCGATTAAAAGTGATCTTGCTATGAATCTGCCACAGAGACCACTTTTATATCTTAGATTACCACGCACCATTCCTGAAAATACCAGGGTTATGGCAGCTAGCTAGGGGGACATAATTCAAAACCCCCTGTGGGCACCAGGGGAGACAGAAAACAGGCCACTATGGGCCTGATGGAGGAGGGAGAAGTGCCAGCTGTCCCTCGGGGAGCCCGGCACCATAGAGGCAGAGAAACGCAGGGCTGGTGACTGACAGGAGTGGCCGGAGGAAGAGGCGAGGGCAGGAGTCGGCTCCCAGGAACGATGGCTGGGGAGGAGGAGGGCAGACCGAGGACAGGAGGAATAGGTAGGCCGCTGGGATAACATCAGGTAAGGCAATGGTCACTCTGCAGTTTCTATGGTAATGGTCACTCTGCAGTTCATGGGCACTGGAAAATATTTTAGTACGCCATTTGGTTCCGAATATTTTTTTTTCTTGTTTTCAACCTCTAAAACCTAGGTGCGTCTTATGATCAGGTGCGTCTTATGGAGTGAAAAATATGGTTTATAATATACGGTTTATAATAATTTATAATATAATGTTTGGGGGTTCTGAGTAATTTTCTAGCAATAAATATTGATTTCAACTTGTAAGCAGCAAGTGCCAGAAAAAGGTTTAGTCTTTAAGTGGTTAAACTTCCCTCATCTACAGGGAGAAGTTCATTCCTTTGGTCTAAGGCCTCATGTACACTGCTGCTGGTAAACCGAGTCAGAGGCAGTTGGCCGCTTTTTCAGCTGCCCCTGAACTCATCCAATGTTATGTGTACATGTACACGGGTTCGTTTAATGTCGTTTTTAGGCAGTTGAGTTTAGAGGCCTTTTTTGGAAAGCAAAAAAATGAGTTCAGACGTTGATTTTAGAGGCATTTCAAGCGCCAAACGCTTCTAAATGCGGCTAAACACGGTAACTCGCGTTTAGTTTACAGGCGTTTTTCATTTTTGGCTATTTTGAAAAAAGAACAACATTTTTTTCTTCAAACGCTTCTAAACGAAACGCGGCATGTCAACGCGGCAAAAGGAACGTTTTAAACATGGGTTACTATCTGTCAAGTTAAATCGTTAAGGCGAGGTTGTAAAAACGTCCTGTGTACATTAAGCCTAAGAAGAAATGTTACTTTGTTTATACTTATCCACCATGTTCTGATAAAACTTGTCAGGCTGCCTGGATTTTTTTTTTTTCACCAGCTGTGAGAACTTTTGATTAATGATTAATCGTGCAGCTCTACATTGCTGTGTTTTTACATGTTTCCAGTTCACCTTTAGCCATCATCAAAATGTGTTTAAATGATGTCCTGCAATTTTCTTGTTCCACCATGATTCTACCTCTACAATCTGCAATTTTTGTCCTTGTATTTCAGCCATTTTGCTGTAACCGTAGTCTTCTTCTTTAGCCTGTTTTTAATTTTTTGGCAATTGCGCATGCACGTAATTCCGGGTTGCTGAGTATCTACGCGCACATAGGATATCACATTATAATGCTGAAAAACACACTGCACATGCGCAGATTTCCAGGATCCCCGGAGCCCATGGCGGATGCGCAAACCGGGAATTTTAAATTGATTTTAGACCAATCAGTACAAATTCACTCCGCCACAACCACTCTGCTTACCCTCCAGATGAAGCTACGAGGATAGTAGAGGTAGAGCCTGGGGGCAATTCCTAAATGCTACATGTGAGACTTGCTGGATTTTCATACATGCTGTATTGTTTCTTAATAAAATGTGAGTTTAATGTATTAAGCTGGGGTGGTGAGGTTTCATCCAGCTTAACACCTGATACTGCACTATTGGAAGAGCTGCTGGTGAGCATTACGGAGCCACCATTAAAGGAGACGTACACAGTGTGCAGAGTGTGTTTGACCTGTAGGGTCTTTACAGGAGCCACCAGAGATCAATGTGGAGCCACTTGCTGATGAGAATCATTCTGAGTTCTGAGCATGTTTGACCTAATTAGGGTCGATGGAGATGAGCTTCCACTGCACCTGGTGAAGGGAGCACTAGTCACTGATTATTGTTTTGTTTGTGAAGCACGATTTTCACAGAGAAATTTGAAGTTTATAAGAAGACTTAGTTTTCATGTAATTATTTTTATTTTCATTCACATGGACTTTTTATGATTATTCATCCAGCATTATTTGCCTAAGATATTTTTGTTTATGTATTCACACTGACAATATATTATCCAACAGTGGATTCAGTTTTGTTTTTTTAGCCGTAAGCAGCGCTAATCACACTTCCATCACTTATAGCCCTTTCGTTGTTTTGTGAACACCCAGGTGATAGCAGCAGCTGCTTTATTTTCAATTATGTTTGACATAATTTTGTGTTATTTATTCACTTGCCACTAGGTGGCAGCGCACAACTATCTTATTTAGTTTTGCACGCTGTCCTGCTTAAGAAGACAGGTCAAAAAGGACCTCGGGAAGGAGGCTCTAGGCCTTAACGTGATCCTTTTTTCCTTGTGTAAGACTCAAAGTATTTTAACAGGACAAAGTCACCAGTTCAAAGACACGCCTCGCAGAAAATAATGGCAACAAGAACACAATGGTGTGAGTGTTGAAAAGGGAATATTCCTAAAGGTTTCAAAAAGCAGTTATAGAAGTGCAAATCCCACACAGATACTGGTGGGCATACAGGGGAAGCCACATGAAAAAAACCTCAATACAAAGGTCTTAAAGAGCGAGTCGCTAACAGTCCTTGAAACAAGCTCGCAAGAGCTGATAACTTACCAGAATAGTAGTGAGGGCCATTTGTTGATTCAGATCTGATTAAAAATAATTTTTCCCACGGAGCATTTTCTTGGCCAAAAGTATCTATCCTTGCACTAAAGCAAAGTATGCCTTCAATGTGCGATGGTGGGACCTTGCATGAAGTGGACTTCCAGGCTTTCAACATCATGAAATCACCAAGTTGGGGAGGCCCCTTTAACTCAAGACCTGGGCTTCAACAACCAAGTCATTAAATACCAATAACTGAAGCAGGATAGTAAACAGGTCTTTGGAACAGAAGATTCAGTCAATCTGGAACAGCACACAGTCTGAACTGGTGTATATGGTATTATGACCCAGAGTTATGAGGATATTACCACATACATCGTGGCCAGTTAAGAGCCGAAGGATCACTAAAATGCTCTCCATCTTGATCCTGCAAAGGAAGGAGTTTCTGGGAAGGAAAAAAGTGTAGATTACGTTGTACTAAACCCACAGAGCCACCAGAGAATCCTCTGCTTCCAAAGGAGAAAAACCTGTCCAGTTTAATCTAGGGGCCATAAAGGTCCACAGCATCCCCTGATTTGTGCCATAAGTTCTGGAAAACTTCTATGCGTAGGGACCATTCACACTGGTTCATACAATGTGGGCTGAGGTAGTCTACCTGCCAATTTTCTATGCGGAAAATTTTAAATGCAGATAAGACTGGAATGTGAAGTTCTGCCCAGGACACAGACCTATTTCTCTTGCTGTGGCAAGACTTCTGTTCCACATGGATTCAATTCTAGATTGTTGATCGGTGTTGAGATTCCTCCAGTGACCAAGTCCCCTTCACTGATGAGGCGTCTAGGACTCCTATTAGGCCGATGCCCACTGTGATGATCTTTCAGGAGATCGGAAGGAAGGCTTTCCCCAATTCCAGAGCTGAATTCCTGAGCCACCAAGTCTAAGGCAACCTGATCCTTGTCAGGAAAATAAGTTTGTTCAGAAACAAAATGGATTTGTCCCCATGTCACGCCAATTGGCCATGGTTTGAGTTAATACGAATTTGTCTCCTTTACTAATTTGTAATGGCACCCAACAGGGTTGTCCTTTGTCTCCTCTGATTATTGTACTTATCCTCAATCCTCTTTTGCAGCATGTCCACAAACACCCCAACATTACTGGTCTCAGAGCCCATGGTTACCATCAAGCTGATCATTACGCTGATGACTTACTCTTCTATACATCAAATCCAATTGTTTCTCTCCCATCACTTTTATGAGAACTGAGACATTTGGAAATGTATCAAACCTTCAAAAATCTGAGGCCTTGGAAGTCAACTTGTCAGAGGATACAGTAAGAGCCTCGAGTCCTACCTTTCCCTTCAGGTGGGCCCCTCAGGTGTTGAAATATCTGGGGACCTACATTCCTGCTGACTTGTCTAAGAATTGAAGTTGATGTAACCCAGAGAAAAAAAATGAAGACTTCTATCTGGTACAGTAGAGGAGGTAATGTCATCTATGCCCAGTCTTGTCATGAAGAGTTAATCCAGCTCTGAGCAATCATCTTTTTTCAGTAAGAACAAAAAAACAAAACACCACGGATAAATGTGTGCCTTCTTCCCCTATGCTGTGAGTTACAGCTTGTTTCCTTATCTCATGCACAAGCAGTCCCAGCTTCACATCACCCTCCTTTCTTCTAACAGTGTATAGCACATGCGCAGGAGTGACAGGGGACCCTGAGCGTGCTCGGTTTCTACTGTGTGTGCACTGTAACTGAACAAGCAGGAGGTTCGTCCTTGCAAAGCTGCTATGCCCAGTCTTGTCATGAAGAGTTAATCCAGCTCTGAGCAATCATCTTTTTTCAGTAAGAACAAAAAAACAAAACACCACGGATAAATGTGTGCCTTCTTCCCCTATGCTGTGAGTTACAGCTTGTTTCCTTATCTCATGCACAAGCAGTCCCAGCTTCACATCACCCTCCTTTCTTCTAACAGTGTATAGCACATGCGCAGGAGTGACAGGGGACCCTGAGCGTGCTCGGTTTCTACTGTGTGTGCACTGTAACTGAACAAGCAGGAGGTTCGTCCTTGCAAAGCTGCCTAGCCAAGGGGAGTGTAGAGGTGGGCAGGGAGTCTGGTGATGTCACAACTCTGCCCACAGAGCGCCAGAAAATAGACACCCATTGATTCCGGAGATTTGTGAGGCTCATTGTGCAGAAGGAGGTGATATTTCACAGGTAGGGATACATGCAGGAAGCATGTATACACATGTAGATTAGTACTTTGGCAATAGTTTGTAATGATGAGTGGTGGGTTTACATCCACTTTAAGCTAAAATTTCTCCTGATTTTACAAATGATCCATAAAGATTTGCTTTCTTGGAAAACGATAGCATTATCCTGGTTGATGTGGGTGTCCAAGGCAGCTCCAAACAAACATTTACTCTCGAAGGGTGTGAGCAGCAAGCACTTTTCTTATACCTGCTCCTCAGACCAACATTTCAACCAAAGAGTTCACTGCATATTCCCTGATGGACTCACACAGGAAAGACGACGGGAGACATCAATTAAGCCATCCACACAGTAAGCGCTCCACAAATAGAGGATTAGTGTGGAGTAGAGCTGGATCCTTTGCCATGAGCTCATTCCCCTAATGGGAAAACAAGGTTTTGAGGATCATTTCAAATGTCTATTAGATCCTAACCACTGGCACATCTTGTACTGGGATCGTCTGAGCTTTATTAATTTGGGGCACTGCTAGATCAACTGCAGGAGCAGTGTTGCTAAAGCGGACCTTCAGTCATTTTTTCAACTTTCCATCTATTAAATCATCTGCCTTTGTTGTTTTAACTTTGGATAGTAATTTTTTTCCTGCCAGTAAATACCTTATACAGCCCACTTCCTGTTTGTCTAATAAAAAGCCTAGGCTTTTGACATCATGCACAGCTCCCTCACTCTCCTGAGAGTTTGCCAGGAAGGGAGGGGGTGAGTCATAAGAGGACCAATGAGAGCTGCAGGGCTGCAGATCTGGAGGCATGCCTCTGTGTAAATCCAGGAAGTGAACAGGCAGCAGCTTCAGCTGTCCACAGTTAAAATGGATGCAGCCGGACTCAGTGGAGGGAGATTTCTGCAGCATATCTGGCAAGTACAAAATCACAGTATATATAAAATATGCAACTTGGTTGGAGGGAAGCTTCAGAATAGCAAAGATGTTTTAATTACAAATTATGTGAGCAGACTGCAGTTCCTATTTAAGGAAGGCCTCTCTAATGGGACTGGACTTTTGTCAGCTTACAGGTCTTCTGGGAAAAGCCTGTAAAATGAGAAAAGTTTTAATAGTAGCTAGCAGCACTAGTAGAAACTACTGCAGTTCCATCTTTAAGTTGACATGCACTGTCAATAAAAGCCAATATAGTCTTCTCTAAGCCTTTAAGTTATTGCAGCTGCCAGTGACTCCTCAGTCAAGCATTTATAGGAGTCTTCATTAGATACTGTAACCGAAGGCTCAGAAGTTGCTATGGCTGCAGGCAAATCAAGTGATTCTGCAGTAGAAGGTTAGGGTACACCTATGTTCCCTTTGGTCATGGTCCACAGATAAAATTGCAATTTGGGCCGTAAAATGTTGCATAACTACAGTGAAATCATCCCGGGTCAAAAATGAGAGGACCAAACCTGATGAAACCAAGGACTCAGAGGAATTTAAGGACTTAATGGAGGAGTGGTTAACGTTCCAAGCAGTTTCAAAGGAAACACTGAGGACCTCTCCCAGAACCAATGTTAATACTGAGTCTGAGACCCAATTGAGCACAACGGCTACTCTTGAGTTTGGGATCTGACATGTGGCACCTGAATTGAGAATAACTTCACTTTAATATTAGGAAAAAAACGTAAACACTTAGGAACTGATTGCTTGAAACAGGGGAGGTTAAAATGGGCAGAGGTAGCCAGGTCACTGTAGGCAGCATAGAGGACTACCCAAAGTTAAATTGTCTTTTGCGTTGCTGAATGGCGGGAAACTAGAGCATTGAGTGTGCACACATTCAACACCACACATAGTGATGCAGCACGCAATTCCTCAGCAACAAAGTAGCTCCTGGTGCTCAGCCCATGTGACCAAATAAATGAGCCTTCAGAGACTGGGTCACTCCAGAGGCTCTAGAACTGGATAGCTCTCTGTGGCTAACAGTACACAGAGGTCTATAAAGTGCCACAAGCAGAGCTCAGTGCCCAAGGTCACATTCCAAGGAGGACTCACAATTGTTAAGTCTAGTGGGGCCTTCCAAATCTAATGGTGAGGATATGCTCATCTGGAAAGCTGCACAAGTCTTTTTACATTTACATGGCTCAACAACATGCTTTGCTGACATTAGGATATGGCATATTTTTCACTGACAGTATTGGATCAGAATATAATTCAATAAATGTTCAATTAGCTGTTCCTATATTTGCTTCACACACCGACGTTAATATTGCTTTGATTGCAAATGAATAGTTGACAAGTTGAAAATTCCCTTTTATTTTACTTTATGTTCACAATACCTTTTACGTTTTGATTTTTTGTTTTCAAAAGTGTGCACAATAAAGCTTACAGTTGCCTCAAGATTTCAAGTACCCCCCAACAGGTCATCTTTTCAGGCTTTCCAATATTTTGCACAGGTGATTTGATCAGTTTCACTGGCTTAGTAATCACCACAGCCGTTTCATCTGAGGGAAATCCTGAAAACATGACCTATCAGGGGTACATGAGGACTGGAGTTGAGAAACATTGGTGTACACAGTACCAAAGCTGTTATCCACAAATACAAAGACTTCAAACAAAACTCTTCTGTAGTGGCACTTTGTCATCATCACTTCTGGTTTTCAAACTAACAGTGCCATGGAAACCAATTGCTCTCCCTAACTTTATTCAAGCCAAAGAAAGCCACGTACACCAAGCAGTGCCTACACTACATACAGAAACAAATGGCATGCATTTAAAAAAAAAAAAAAAAAAAACTTATTAAAACATTGACTTACAGTTAGTGGGACTGGCTCTTGAAACTCAATGCTCAGTTCGTGGCAGTAGAGATACAGGAGAAGCCGTTCACATTTCTAAAACAAAAAAATAAATAAAAACTTTAAGGGGGAATGAAAACCAAACTATCACATCTAATGTACTGTGTGTGCGCTTTTAAAAAGGTTGCATGAATAAGTGGACAAGGTAAAGGCTTATTAAAGCCAAAACTTCTGTCCTAGAGACACCGGTTGTCCTGATTTCCTGCCCTGGTGTCACAGGAAGAGGTAGAGTTAAAAAAACCAAAAATAAATTCTCTCTTTAACACACTATTCAAAAGCGAATAGTTCTGACTAAGGATGAACGTTAAAGCATAACTAAACCCAATTGTATTCCTTTATTTTCATCTGGTGTTTGACCAATAGCACACCACCTGTCTTAGGGTGGCTACATTCACGCCTCTCACAGTATCTATGGAAGACCAATGTAGCCACCCTTGGACAGCAGCATTGTCAATCAGGAGAGAGAGAGTAAAGTTAGATGGACTAGTGGATTAAGATGTACTTTACCCAAGTGACTCACAAGTTGAAGTCCAATGTCAACAAATGCGTTTTTAGCAGGTACAGCAATAGCTTTTTCCCTTTTGGGATACAAGTTTTATATAAATGAAAAGTGAACAATTGTAAGCAATCCCTACAGTGCTAAATGATTTGTCTCAACCCTCTATCTACCATCTTTGCTGGACAGCTTTGCCTGTTAATTGAAACTGAAACTTCTGGCCAAATGACCAGTGGGGATGAGCTCAGGTGTTCAGATTCTAGTCCGAATCCACCTGAGCTATCCCGCAGAAAGCTGTCACGATGCCACTACCACCCTCCTCCCCCTCCTGCACGTATACCCGCCCTTTATATGTGTGTTTCGGGGCAGGAAATGTCTTGGCAATACCTAATTGGCAGGGCACGATGACAGCTTCCTGGCAGGATAGCTTAGATGGGTTCAAACTAGAATTGGAACATACCTGAGCTCATCCTTAATCACAAGGTAATAAACTACGTTACAGGGGGACTTGGAAAACCAAAGTCTGCTTGTGCTAATGCTAGTGACAGACTATCATATGTCATTTTGACCATAGTTACACTTTAATTCAGCAACTATCTGATTCTGTTTAAATACAGAATAGAAGCTACAGCTGGAATTTTTGGGTCAACCAGCTACTCGGATCTAATGAAATGTTCCGCCATGCCCAAGTACCTATATGTGGCTGTACTGATTGAATGGATTTAAACTTGTTGACATATCAAGACGGGGGTCCAATTTTTTGCGCCTCCTTGCACCATGATACATCTGTCTAATGGGTAGCAAGCTTTGAAAGTGCTCTCCAGCCCCAAGTATTTTCATGCTTTACATATAAACAAATTCCAAGGCGAACGTTCAGTTAGGATAAGGGAAAACCCCGATTTCATTATTTTAGGGTACCTGTTCTTGAAAGGGATTAAGTGCATCTGTTTCCCAACAGCCCCTAATATTCTTCAAATAACTATTTTTAACAGGTGGAAGAAAACTTGTCTAACTGTATCCTGAGAAAGGAAAATGGGTTTAAGTGGAATACTGTATATGCTGTATAAGTTGCAGGCACAACTTCACACGTACCATTTGGTCCAAAGGATTTAAACCTTGTACAGTCTTCCCTTTTTTACTGTGCTGTGAATTGTCACAATCATATTCAACCTCTGGCTTGTTCAGATCTCTGCAAAATGTGCAGATCCACTCACCACTGATGATGAAAAAAGAAAAAAGAAGAAAAAAAAAAAGACATTTTTTGTAGAAGAAAACTTTGTAATGTTAGAAATACAGATTCTATATTTTGTTATTAATATGTAAAAATTAAAATGTAACGAGTTTAAAACACCAGACATAAAATGATGATTATAAAATGGCTCACAATAAGAAGAAAACCCAAAATTTCAGATTTTTTGTACTTACCATTAAGGATGAGCTCCAGCATTTTCGCACACCCCATGTGCAGAGCCCGCTAATCACAGACATTTTCCTGATTAGCGCAGCGCTGTGCCGACTTCCTGGCGGGCTCTGCACATGGAGTGTGCAAACACGGCGGAGCTCATGAGGCCAATGGGGGGCACAGGAATTCAGATATAGTGATGGTATACTACCAACAGGAGGTCTGGACACTGGCAAACAAAAATTATAGGCCAACATCTGTATAAACCTCTCCTCACTTGGCATGCCTCTATTTGGTGAACAAGTATTAAAGGCAAAGCAAAAAGACAAAGGAGGGGTGGAAGTCATGTCCCTCAAAAGATGGACAAAAAATGATTTTAGTACAAAAACGTCTTATTCCATTGTCCATTGGTGGACACAAAAATCGAGATACAGTCAAGATTACTAAAAAGCAGGTAAACTACGGGGTGGGCAACAGTAAATGACAGGACCTCAAGGAATAAAACTGTCTGTACGTCAGAACCACCTGAAGGAACAGCGCCCAAATCTGAAGCAGTTAAGACCCCTTGCAAGATGAGAAACTGACAATCACCAGAAGCCACCTAAGGTTCTACCTGATGATCAAGTCCAAGTCAATGAAGATTACCACTAGTGGGGAATGACTTTATCCAAAGGAAAACTAAGCCTGAATCAGTGAGGTGAGAGGCTGTAAAACAGCCCACCAAAACAAGTAGAACATAACTACCCAAGGGAAGACAGACCACAAACATGATTGGATCTACAGAAGAAAATACTGGTGTAAGTCCTCAGTAGAACAGGTCTTCAGACCTCAGACAAACCCAGGTTTGCAAAAACAGTTCTTTCAGAGATAGACCCCTGAGACAAAAATGGTGACAGGTCCAATAGACCCAGCTTTTTCAAGAGTCAGTAGAGGACTTTGCCGCACATTGTACTAGGGCGAACCTCTGTGGGCTGTGTACCTGAATACAGCCAGTTTTAAACTCCTGAAAGGACATGGAAATCACTGTGGATATGAACCCACTTGATGGGAGCAGAGGAAGACTCCGATGAGGACAACAAAGGGGATACCAGGTTCTAGAAAACAGGTGTCTTTTCTGGGGATATCAAATTAAACACCTTCAGAGCCACTAGATGAGAATGGGCAGAGTTCCCTGGTGGCAGTGGGACTGTTCTGTGTCTTAGGCTGGGTTCACACTGGTCCGACAAACGCTCCGACATTGGGAGCTCATGTCGCATGACGTGTGAAATCCAATGTTTCCCTATGGGAGCCGTCCTAACTGGTCCGACACAAGTCGTTCCGACTTTAGAAATGCTCCCTGTACTACTTTGATCCGACTTTGATCCTACTTCAGCCTATTGACTATCATTGAAGTCGGATCAAAGTCGGATCGCTGTCTTGCATGATCCGACTTCGGCACGCGACCTGTGCTCAAATGATCTTGAGGGGGAACTCCGCGCCAAATTTTAAATAAAAAACCGGCATGGGTTCCCCCCCCAAGAGCATACCAGGCCCTTAGGTCTGGTATGGACCTTGAGGGGAACCCCCTACGCCGAAAAAACGTCGTGGGGGTCCCCCCCAATCCATACCAGACCCTTATCCGAGCACGCAGCCCGGCCGGACAGGAATGTGGGTGGGGACGAGCGAGCGCCCCCCCCTCCTGAACCGTACCAGGCCGCATGCCCTCAACATGGGGGGTTGGTGCCTTAGGGGAGAGGGGGGCGCGCTGCGGCCCCCCCACCCCAAAGCACCTTGTCCCCATGTTGACGAGGACAAGGGCCTCTTCCCGACAACCCTGGCCGTTGGTTGTCGGGGTCTGCGGGCGGGGGGGCTTATCGGAATCCGGGAGCCCCCTTTAATAAGGGGGCCCCCAGATCCCAGCCCCCCACCCTATGTGAATGAGTATGGGGTACATCGTACCCCTACCCATTCACCTAGGGAAAGAGTGTCAATTAAAAAAAGAAAACACTACACAGATTTTTAAAGTAATTTATTAGACAGCTCCGGGGGTCTTCTTCCGACTTCGGGGGTCTCTCCGGTTCTTCTCCGCGCTCTCCGGGTCTTCTGCCGGGCTCCTCTGCCATCTTCTGCTCTTTTGCCGCTCTTTTGCTATAGCAGAGGAACCCGGTCTGCTGCCTTCTTCTCTTCGGGGGTCTCTCCGGTTCTTCTCTGCGCTCTCCGGATCTTCTGCCGGGCTCCTCCGCTATTTTCTGCTCTTTTGCCGCTCTTTTGCTAAAGCGGAGGAGCCCGGTCTTCAATCTTCTGCCTTCTGCCCTCTTCTCCTGATGTTGACACGACGCTCTCTGGGGCTGGAATGCACTCTGGGCGCTCCGCTCTGACTTATATAGGCGGTGACCCCGCCCCCTTATGCCGTCACAGTCCCTGGGCATGCTGGGACTGACGTTTTAGGGGGCGTGATCATCACCCGATGACCACGCCCCCTTATGCCGTCACAGTCCCAGCATACCCAGCATACCCAGGGTCACCGCCTATATAAGTCAGAGCGGAGCGCACAGAGAGCATTCTAGCCGGAGAGAGCGTCGTGTCAACATCAGAAGAAGAGATGAAGAGAAGAAGCGGCGAGACAGCGGCGACAAGACAGCGGCAGCAGACCGGGCCCCTCGCTGGCAATAGAGCTGGAAGAAGATAGCGGTGGGGCCCGGGAGAAGAGGCGGAACACCGGGAGAAGTCGGAAGAAGACACCCCCTCCCCCCCAAAGTCGGAAGAAGATACCGGAGCTGCCCAATAAATTAATCTTGAAACCTGTGTACTGTGGTTTTTTTTTTTTACACTTTTCCCTAGGTGAATGGGTAGGGGTACCATGTACCCCATACTCATTCACATAGGGTGGGGGGCCGGGATCTGGGGCCCCCCTTACTAAAGGGGGCTCCCGGATTCCGATAAGCCCTCCGCCCGCAGACCCCGACAACCAACGGCCAGGGTTGTCGGGAAGAGGCCCTTGTCCTCATCAACATGGGGACAAGGTGCTTTGGGGTGGGGGGGCCGCAGCGCGCCCCCCTCTCCCCTAAGGCACCAACCCCCCATGTTGAGGGCATGCGGCCTGGTACGGTTCAGGAGGGGGGGGGGGGGCGCGCTCGCTCGTCCCCACCCCCATTCCTGTCCGGCCGGGCTGCGTGCTCGGATAAGGGTCTGGTATGGAATGGGGGGCCCCCATGCCGTTTTTTTGGCGCAGGGGGTTCCCCTTAAGGTCCATACCAGACCCAAGGGCCTGGTATGCTCTTGGAGGGGGAACCCATGCCAGTTTTTTTATTTAAAATTTGGCTCAGAGTTCTCCCTAAAGATTCATACCAAACACAGTGCCGGGCATTGGCGGGGATCCAAGTCGGATCCCCGTTCATTGAAAGTCGGACACATGCCGGCTTCATGTCGCAGGGCAAAGTCGGATCCAAAGTAGGACAGCTGTCGTGTCGCACTAGTGTGAACCCAGCCTTAGCCAAGAGAGGTTTCTTCCACACAGGTGGTAATGCAATTAAGCAAAGTATGAGGCAAGCTGACTGATACCAACAAACCTAAGCAGTTGGTGTTGAGGAAGGTGTAGGCCTGGTCACTGTAGGTGGAGAGAAAAAAAAAAAAAAAAGTAGAGTTCCAGGTACTGCTTCAGGAGCAGCAGCAGCGGAATGGAGCTTTCTGTAAGCTAAATGGTGGAAAATAGTGTGTCGCTCCACCCTGAAAATGAAACTAGCACTATGTCCCTCAACCTTGATCTTTGCTGTGGTAAACTAAATAAATCTTCAGGAGATAGGTCACATTTAGACCTCTGTACCGTGAAAGCACTCCACAAATAAAACCAGTACACTCAGGTCTGCAAAACACAATGAAGATTGGGAAATAAGGAAAAAGGTGAGCAACCTCCTAGGACAGGACACCAACAAAAAACTGACATGCTGGGTAGAGAAGGGATTATTATGGAGGTTGGCATACATTTTTTCTGTTTGCCAGTGTTCATGCCTCCTGCTGGGAGCAGTATAACATGACTATCTGAATATACACATATACATACACAGTAGCAGGAAGTGAGACTAAGAAAAAAAATGAATACATTATTGCTATACCTTGGAAAGCTAAGGAGTGTGGGTACATGACACGTTAAGTGAAAGACTTTTGGGCACTTCTCACAACATAAAAGGTCTCCTCCATTTTGGCACACAGCACACCAATCTTCATTTGGATCTTCATCTTTGTTCGTACCATCACCTCCGCTGCCTCCACGTGGTGATCGATGCATAGAGCTACGAATTGGAGACTTTCCGTTGACAAGGGTACCATGCGCTGATTGTCCACAACTTCGGTTTGTGCTGTTAGGTTCAGTCTTTACATGATTTTCTAGATTGGCCAAAGCTTCCAAATCACTTTCAAGGTGCAGGGTGGTGGTGAGTGGAGGAGTCAGACTGCTCTCTGGACTACTCAGCTAGTAAAAAATAAAACGGTATACTTTAATCCACTAAACCAAACAGAGCAGTCAACATTCCACTACCTCCTGGACTAATCAAGAACGTCATACTTAAAGCATTTTTAACCCCTAAAATGAAAAACCCATATATGCTTTCAACTAGGCCTACTGCTTTGCGAGTGTTTAATAGATAGTGAAAACTACCAACCCGCGCTAATAGAAGCTGATTAAATTAATATAGATTAAGGAGCAGCACGTTATAATTAGGGCTGAAACAACTAATCGATTAATCGACAACTAATCGATTATGAAATTAATCGATTACTATTTTCATAATTGATTCATCGGCCAGTAACAAAATGGGGTTAAAAAAACCTAAAATAGTAAAACCTAATATAGTACAAAAAGAGCAAATAATTGTTACTGCAAATATTACTTTCACAGTTCTACACTAAAAAAACGAACCCCTTACAGTAGTGATTATCTGCTTTTTTTTGTACTATAAAAGGGGTAATTTTAGTTTTTTTCGCCCTTAGACCTGGTTCACATCTATGTGTTTTTTGGTGCATTTTGCAGAAACGCACTACAGTTCATTCACATGGTTTCCTATGGGACACGTTCACGCAAAACGGTGCTTTTTTGGTTCAGTATACTTCAATAGAGAAGCTGCAGAAAAGCATGTAATGCGTTTTTGCAGCAATGTGTTTTTTGATCTGCCCAACAACAAATTGGCCAAAACAATGCAAAAACGCAAATCGCAGCAAAATCATGTGCACAAAAGTCAAAGCGCACAGCAAAAAGCACTGCAGAAATAGATGAAAAGCACACTGCATAGGTGTGTACCGAGCCTTATGCTGGCCACACCGATCAATTTTCAGACGAGAATATTCAGACGAAAAATCTTTGTACATTCACTGAATGAAAGAACGAACGTTCTTAAAATTACATTTTTTTTGAAGGAAGACATTGTTTTTGTTTTTAATAAAAAAATTTGATCACTGAGTCTGATGATATTTACCAGATTCACCCTTTAATAGTATATAGAGTAAATCTCCTCTAATAGTATATCTCCTCTAATAGTATATAAAGTATATCTCTTCTGTCTGTTATACTCCGAGTGGATTCGATATTTTGCTCCCTAACCATATAGTTGGTTATTTATTTTTACCACTGCATAGAGATATTTAAGAATAAATTACCTTTTTTTAAAACTGTACACATTAACTAAATTATACACCACACTTTTTTTTAAGGTTATTAACCGAATAATCGATCGAAACAATAATCGGCCAACTAATCGATTATGAAAATAATCGTTAGTTGCAGCCCTAGTTATAATGGTGATAAAATATGAAAAACAATTGATTGCAAACCGCAAGTGCAGATGACACACTCTAATGTAAACAAAGTAAATGTAGTATAAATATATGGTGTCAATAGTGATACTCATGAGTAAATATCACCTCAGTGAAAGCAACGAATAATCAAGCATCAAAGATTGAAAAATAAAAATAAAACAAAACAAGTGAAAGCAACAGTCCAAATTCAAAATGGAGTTCAAAAAATTAAATACAAAAATTATATTCAAAAAATTTAATTCAAGAAAGTGTTCAAAGAATGTTGAAATCGGACTCCTGGATGAATCCTCCTGGGGTTCAGCAAGGCATCAGACAACAGTGATCCACCAACACCGGCCACACAGCCTACTCACCAGATTGTGACGACTCCCATGACAGAAGTCAAAACGCTTCAAGAACAGCCAAGGAAGCTCCACACAATCACGGCTTGGTTCAGGTGCTGGAACTCCGGTACCTCAGGTAACACTGTAACTGCTTAGATGCATGCAAACGAACTCCCGGATAAAGATGGGTCATTGAAGACCATTAGTGCCATGTATGGGAAAAAGATGAATGAACTCCCATCGTGAAGTATGCCAAAATTTATTGGTCAGGCTAAAAACAGGCTAAAAAAGCTCATCACCCACATGTGGGTTCCAGTGGACAAACAAAAATACGTTGCTAACGGAAATGGCGTGTCACGTTCGGTGCGTCCGACCGGTTTAGTCAGTGCACGCTGACATCATCAGGGATCCTGCACGCACTGACGAAACCGGTCGGACGCACCGAACGTGACACGCCATTTCCGTTCACAACGTATTTGTCCGCTCGAACCCACATGTGGGTGATGCGGTTTTTAGCTTTTTTTTAAGTCTGTTTTTAGCCTGACCAATACATTTTGGCATACTTCACAATGGAAGTTCATATATCTTTTTCCCATACATGGCACTAATGGTCTTCAATGACCCATCTTTATCCGGGAGTTCATTTGCATGCATCTAAGCAGTTACAGTGTTACCTGAGGTACCTGAGTTCCAGCACCTAAACCAAGCTGTGATTGTGTGGAGCTTCCCTGGCTGCTGTTGAAGCGTTTTGACTTGTGTCATGGGAGTCACCACAATCTGGTGAGTAGGCTGTGTGGCCAGTGTTGGTGGATCACTATTGTCTGATGCCTTGCTGAACCCCAGGAGGATACATCCAGGAGTCCGATTTCAACATTCTTTGAACACTTTCTTGAATTTAATTTTTTGAATATAATTTTTGTATTTAATTTTTTGAACTCATTTTGAATTTGGACTGTTGCTTTCACTTGTTTTGTTTTATTTTTCAATCTTTGATGCTTGATTATTCGTTGCTTTCACTGAGGTGATATTTACTCATGAGCATCACTATTGACACCATATATTTATACTACGTTTACTTTGTTTACATTAGAGTATGTCATCTGCACTTGCACTTTACAGGGAGCGCGGTTTGCAATCAATGATTGTTTTTCATGCTTTGCGAGTGTTGTCTGTAACACTTTGTTTATATTGAGCAGGTTGCTGAAAAATACCTGGCCATTCTGTTCCAAGTTCCTGTTTCAAACTGACCACGCTAGCCATAATGGTAGATCTGTCCTAGGGTGGTCAGTTGCGTACCTGCTAGGCGATAGTGAGGCCGTACCTAGGCACAGTATCCTTTAACTACTGTAGTCTGTTTAGTGCCACGCCCCCTCCCAGCCCTGCTCCTCAGACAACGGAGCCTCATTGCCTAAACTACAGTGCACACAGGCTGGAATGTTCTTGCCCTATATATCGGACCTGTCAGCTAGTAATCACCCCCCCCCCCAGATGGATTAGGATCAGTAAAGAAGCTGTTGTAAAGTGTAGAAAGTTTGGTTTACAATGTGTAAGAGAATGGCTGCAGGAAGAGATTGAAACTATTGTTACAGGAGATTAGGGAGGACTGCAGACTGTCCAGACTCTCACCTGGAGTATTTAAGGCACTGTGTGATGTGATCAGCTGCAGGACTTGAAGAATCAGCTGAATTGGAGATGGGGAGGGCTGCAGACTTATCAGAATCCAGTATATGTTGGGGCACTGTGTGAAGTGGAGATCAGGTGCGGGACAAGAGAGGAGCTGACCAGAAAGTGATTAGAGAGGGGGAGGAGAGCTGCAGGCCGTGTAAATCAGGAATACAGATAGAATATTGCTATGCAGACTGACAGGGAATGTACGTCCCTGCTGTGGGTGACATCAGACGCTGCCTGCCCACATACTCTTGAGACACGCCCCTGCTAGAGGGAGAGAGAACTGAAGGAGGACTTTGCAGTCACATGATCACAGGATAAAACCTCAAACAAAAAAGGGTACAAAATGTTTTTCACACAGCTACATCTGATTATGGTTAACACATGTTATTTCCTACATTAAAATATACTGTATTGTACTGAGTTTACATATTGTTTAAAGTGTTACTAAATCCAGGACCATGCATTCACTATATCTGGTCCCCCCACAGTACACAGAACATGGAAATGCAATAATTTTAGTAAATATAAATTGTTGAATACCTTTTTACCTTTTCTCATCAGCAGTATATAGCAGTCTTGTGATTTCTATCAGTGCCTGGTTAAAGCTTGTAGGAAGAGTTTTCATTCTCCTTTGACTGTCCTATGAGGCTGCATGACCCCTGACCCTCAGTCTGGACAGTGCTGACAGGCCCTGTGCTTATCACATGCACCCCCCCTCAATAAAATAAATAAGCAATACACACCAAACTGAGCATGTGCAGAGTGATTCCAAAGGCTGTCTTATCAGGAGATGGCTTGGGGACAGTAAAAGGGGAGGATCAGAGAAGGCCAGATCAAAACAGCTTTTACACAATCTGCAGGATTAACCCCTTAGGTTCCACAGTGAGTATAACAAGCATGCTTTACTGTATATACAGACTGATTTTACTGTTGTGGGTTTAGTAACACCTTAATAATGTCCCAATGAAAAGGTACCACCAGGAAAATTCTGATTTCCATGGAGTATTTCAACATGCAAACAACAAGCTGCACAAAACTACAAGACAAACAAGATAAAAAAAAAAAAAAAAAAAAAAAAAGAGTGCTAATGTAACATTAATTTTAGAAATCCTCCACAAGTAAAAATGATTTTAAAGCCGAACTACAGGTACAAGCAATAAAAAATTACCCTGGCAGTGGGCCCTCCCCACACAAGTTTTAAACACACATTAAGTCTAGGAGTAGAGAATGGTAATACTTGCCATATTCATTACTCAAGCAGCCTTTCTCCACGCTGTGTGACCTGTCTGCCAAAGCCTTTTCTATAAGGTACTCCAGCCAGCAGTCATACTCTGATGTCACATACAATGCAGGCCCAACAGCCCTTCAATGTACATGACGACAAGGAGTGCCTTCCCACAACCCGCAGTGTTGCAGAGAAAAGAAGAGTGCCGGTGGCCACGGCATAAGGTGGACAGTAGGTACTACAGTCTTTTCCTCTACAGCTTAAACTTAATGAGCATTTAAACCCTTGCAGTGCTGCACCAGAGTTCACCTTTAAGTTCTAAACATTAGGAATGTTATATAGGTCACCATTAGGCGTTATGCACACGGCATAAAAAAATGTTGCTTTCACAGGTGCGCAGCATATTTTTTTTTAAGCCTCTAAATGCAGTTCTGTGTTAGCCTATGTGGCCGTGGACATCAGGTGTTTAGATTTGTTTTTAAAGTGTTACTAAACCCAGGAATATGTAAATAGTTCATCCGCGCCCCCCCTCCCCCCCCCCCCCCCCACAGTGCCCACAGTTTATAAATCTTTTTACATAAAAATACTGCCACTATATATCTTTTTGGATGATATGTATACCACGGTTACATGATAAACTGTACAGTTTCTCCAGTGCTGAGACTTCAGATGGAAGATTTCCACTACAGCCTGTATACACGCCTACATGTGTGATGTCAATATCATGTGACCTGGCTAGCTCTGAGAACAAGGAAATGTTCTCTCCAGTATAAAAGACACAACTGAGCATGTGCAGGGTGGCTACCCTGCCTGTTTTAGCTGGCCTTCCCCAGATAGACAGTGTAGGAGGGAAGGATCTGTGCATACAGGATAAAACAGCCTTTACACACAATGCAGAGGATGGACCCCTTAAGTTCCACAGTGAGTATAACAAGCATGCTATGCTGCATATAGAGATTTTACTGTTGTGGATTTAGTAACTCTTTAAAGAGCAGGGTTTAGAGGTATAAAAAAAAAAAAAAAAAAAAAACACACATGCATGAGCAGAAATGTATTCCAATGTTCAGAGTAAATTGAAATTCTAGCCAGTAGACTGTTTAAGCTTAATGTCACATATGCATAAACACACGTACACAGGGAACATTAGAGGAATTTTTTTGTCATGTTCTGGCAGAAAAAATCCAGCATTATTGCAGCATAAATTCATACTCCTGTGTGAGAGGCCTTATAGATTGATTTATAGGCTTCTAAAATGCTGGCATTTATTAAAAAAATATATATATATAGAAGGTACAATTTCTTGAATATAGTATTTTGCAAAAGTCTTGCATAACCATCTAACTCAAATAAGTGAAGGGCATCTCCTAATTGCGGAGCATGCATCCAGAAGAACACATAATAGAAATATATACAGACATACACATAATGTAGAACATATTTTAAAGAAAACGTTACATTAACACATGTGCTTACCATGCATGCACTTCTTCTCCCATCTTCAGACTTCTCTTGCTTAACGGTTCCTGAGAAACTACACACATCGCCTTCTGTTCCGGGCTCTTGCTTCACCTTGACTGTATCGGATTTGAAAGCATTTCTATCAACTGCTCTACCACTTGATCCGCAACTGTAAATTTAATCAATAAGCTTCTTTAAAAAATGTATTGACATTACCATATTTGAAGAGTTCCTACTAAAGCAACCTTCTACATAACCACATAAATGTGTTCAACAAAGCAACATTTACACATCTTAGCAATACCAATAGCACCAAAATCTCTGAATAAAAAATAAAAATAAAAAACTTATAAACCTATTACAATTATCAGCAATTCATTAAATTCGATTTTCTATACACTTTATCGTTATCAGAAACACACTTTAAAATTGGAAATAAAGAAATTACAAATTCTCAATACACTAGTGCTAGGTGGTAGGGAAAATATACCCAAAATTACTTTCGTGACCAAGACACAGTTAGACTGCTTTCACACTGAGGCACTTTACAGACGCTACAGCGCTAAAAATAGCACCTGGAAAGAGCTTCTCCTGTCACTCCAGTGTGAAAGCCAGAGTGCTTTCACACTGGAGCGTTGCGCTTGCAGGACGGTAAAAAAAAAGTTCTGCAAACAGCATCTTTGCAGCGCTGTAGGCCATTGAGCAGCCCTGCCCATTGAAATCAGTGGGCAGCGGTGCTTTAAGGCCGGTTTTAACCCTTTCTCGGCTGCCAGCGGGGGTTAAAAGCACCCCGCTAGCGGCTGAATAGTGCAGCTAAATAAAACAGTAAAACGCCACTAAAAATAGTGGTAATTTACCATCGCCTCGGTGTGAAAGCACCCTTAACGAAAACTGTGCTAACAACTAACCTAAAAGGCCAAGTCAAATAAATGGATTTTTAATACAGCTTACCTGTAAAATCCTTTTCTTGAAGTACATCACGGGACACAGAGCACCATAATAATGACTAATTGGGTTATACGCTACCTTTAGGTGATTGGACACTGGCAACCAATAGAAAGACGGTTCCTCCCATATAACCCCTCCTATACAGGAAATACCTCAGTTTTGTAGCAAGCAATGACGATCCCAGAAAAGAGGGGAGGGACCTCTGTGTCCCGTGATGTACTACAAGAAAAGGATTTTACAGGTAAGCTGTATTAAAAATCCATTTTTCCTTTATCGTACATCACGGGACACCGAGTACCATAATAATGACTAATTGGGATGTCCTAAAGCAATGCATTTGAGGGGGGGGGGGGGGGGGGGGGGACACAATATCCCTAAGCCCAAACGGGCCAGAGACTATAAAGCTGCGTGCAACACGCTGTGGCCAAACACAGTCTCTTTTTGAGATCTAACATCCACCTAATAAAACCTGGTGAACGTATGAACTGAAGACCAAGCGGCCGCTTTGTAAACCTGAGCGATAGACACCTGTTGGCGTACTGCCCATGATGCACTAACCCCTCTAGTGGAGTGTGCTTTCAAATCCCAATGTGGAACCTTGCGCCTTAATCCATACGCCTGGATAATAGTCTGGCGAATCCACCTAGATATAGTTGAACTTGTTGCCGGCTGTCCTTTTCTAGAACCTTCCGGCAGGACAAAAAGGCAGTCAGTCTTCCAAAAAGAAGCTGACATCTTTAAGTAAACCTTGATCGCCCTCACCACATCAAGCGAGTGAAGCGACCTTTCCTCCCTAGTTTTAGGGTTTGGGAAAAAAGCAAGGTAGAATGATATCCTGATTCAAATGAAATTTGGAAACTACCTTTGGTAAAAAATCCGAACGAGAGCGCATGACCACTCTGTCCTGATGAAGATTCAATGCAAGAAAGGGCGGCCAATTCTGACACCCTTCTAGCAGACGTTATAGTCACCAAAAAAACCCAATTTCCTGGTTAATAGGACAAACGGAATATGTCCAATAGGTTCAAACAGTTGACACTGTAAGGCTGAAAGGACCAAATCTAGGTCCCAGGAACATAAAGGCGGCTTAACCGGCGGCCTTAGGTGCGTTACTCCCTTAACAAAGGTTCGTACCAAAGAATGGGATGCAAATGGTCTTTGGAAAAATACTGATAAGGCCGAAATCTGTCCTTTAATTGTCCCTAAAGCCAACTTCAAGTCTACTCCTGCTTGAAGAAAGGCCAGAACTCTTCCAATCGTATACCTACGAGGGTTCCACCTCCTTCCCTCACACCAAGAAATGTATGACTTCCAGACTCTATAATAAATAGCTCTAGAAACTGACTTTGTAGCGTTTATCAGAGTAGACAAGACTGAACCCATAATACCACGGTCTTTCAATATTCTGGTCTCAATAGCCATGCCATCAAATTCAGCAACCGTAAAGAAGGATGGAATATGGGTCCTTGAGACAACAGGTCTGGATGGCACGGAAGGACCAATGGGTCCCCCACTGCCAAATTCACAATCTCCGAGTACCAGGATCTCTGAGGCCACGCTGGGGCCACTAGGATCACTGGCTTCCGTTCCTCTTGTATTCTGCGTAGTAAGTGCGGCAGAATTTGGCTCGGAGGGAAGGCATATATCAAAGAATACTGATCCCAAGTAACTACTAATACGTCTATCCCGACAGTAAGCGGATCCTTGGTCCTGGATACAAACCTGTTCAGCTGGGCATTGAATCTGGATGCCAGCAGATCCACATCTGGGGTCCCCCAGTATTGGAAGAATCTGTAGAAAAACCTCGGGATGCAGGGACTTTTCCCCTGGCAACAATTTTTGGCGACTTAGGAAGTCTGCCTGCCAATTGTCCACCCCCGGTATAAACACTGCTGAAAGAAACTGCACATGTTTTTCTGCCCAAGTCAATATGTAATTTAGTTCTTTGGGCTGCCCGACTCCTTGTGCCTCCCTCGTGGTTGATATATGCCACTACCGTGGAGTTGTCGGACTGGACTCGGACGGGGAGACCCCGTAACCTGGACATCTAGAAGCGCAGAGCCAGACGAGCTGCCCGAATCTCCAATAGATTGATGGGCAGGGACCTTTCTGCCTGGGACCATATTCCCTGGACAGAGGCCTCCTCCAGGACTGCTCCTCAGCCTAGACGACTGGAGTCTGTAGTTACTACTCTCCAAGCTGTTGGAGGAAAGGATTTTCCTTTTCTCAAATTGCTGTTTTTTAACCAAGAGAGGTTCCATTGTACCTGTGGGGACAGAACCATAGGATGATCTAAGGTTCGAGCAGACCTGTCCCAGGCTTCCAGAATACTGTTCTGGAACACCCTGGAATGGAACTGTGCATATGTAATTGCGTTGAAGGATGACACCATTTTGCCCAGTAACCTCATGCACAGCTGAATAGAAGGTCTTTGTTCTTTTTTCACCTTCTGGACGAGTTCCACTATGGAAATGACCTTTAAGGGGGGTTAAAAACACCCTTTCTTGGGCGGTGTTTAAGACTAGACCCAGATACACCAAGGCTTGGGTTGGACAAAGGGCTGACTTGTCCACATTTAGAATCCACCCTAGGCGTTGTAAAACCTGCACTGTTCTTGACACGTTTTGGATCAGGATGGGGCAAGAGTAATCCCTCAGAAGATCTTCAGAATCCTACCATGGAGATCTTCTGGGACCTTAGGGATACCAACACCGGGGCCAGAATCTTTGTGAAAACCCTGGGGGCCGTGGCTAGACCGAATGGCAGTGCCACAAATTGAAAATGATGGCCTTTTACTGCGAAACGCAGAAACCTTTGATGTGGTCCGAAGATCGTACATGAAGGTATGCGTCCTTGGACGCTAAATAATCTCCCTTTCTCAGAGATATTAATATTGAACGAATCGACTCCCTACGGAAGGACCGGAAGTTTACAAAGAGGTTGAGAGCTTTGAGGTCCAAAATGGGCCTTACTTCCCCATTTGGTTTTGGCACGGTAAAAAGGTTTGAGTAAAACCCCTCGAATCTTTCTTCGTGCGGAACCTTGACAATTACCCCTTGCTTCAGCAGACGCTGCAAAGCTAGGAATAGGCATTTCCTTTTCTCTGGATCCGACAGGACCCTTGAGTATAGAAAACGGTTTGGAGGAATTTCCCGGAACTCTATACTGTAACCCTGTGTTATAGTGGAAATGACCCAACTGTCTTGGACCAGATCTTCCCATGCATCTAGAAACAGCCTATGCCTGCCCCCCACCCGTGAGAGCGGGGGCGTCCCTTCACAAGGTTGACTTGGAGTTGGACTTGGCTGGCTTTTGATTCCAGGGCTTTCTCTGACCCTGAGGCTTTTTAAAACCAGACGGCTGAGGCCGTCGATACCGCTTGGGGGAAGAAGCACTAGGTTCTGGAGCATTGGGAATTTTATAAGAGGGTTGCTTTCCTCTCCTTTTAGTAGGGAGAAGGGCACTTTTTCCTCCAGAGATCTTTTGGATATATTTATCCAGATCTTCGCCAAACAAGCGTTCTCCATGGAAAGGAAAAGCTGCAAGTAGCCTCTTGCATGGCGTCTCAGCAGACCAGTTCTTTAGCCACAAAACCCTGCGCATATGTATGGACAGTAACGCAAAACGAGACATCTGCTGGATTGAGTCTTTCAATGCGTCCACTGCAAAACCGAGCATGAGGAAGCTCCGACAATTCCTCGGTAGGTTCCTCCTGACAAGGCAGGTTTTTTATTAACCGTTTACAACGGTCCTTTAGGGATTGGCAAATCCCAATAGCTGCAACTGCTGGCTGAACTGCTGCACCAACCACCGCAAAAGAGGCTTTTAATAAGGATTCTAGCTTTTTATCAGTCGTATCCTTAAATACCTGGGCATTATCCACCGGGCAGGTTAAATTCTTATTCACTGAAGAAATGGCGGCATCCACAAAAGGTGTACCCCATCTCTTCCTGAACTTTTCCTCCATAGGATATAAGATAGAAAGAAAAAGGAAAAAAATAATTGCGCTTCAAAGTGTCTAAATTATGATAAAGAAAGCAGCGATGTCTAAATGTGACACAAACACATACCATGAACAATAAAAAAAATTGGATGACTCGCGCTGTATAAATTGGTGAATATGTGACCAAATTCACCGCACAAAAACACTAAATACAACCAGTATCAGTGAATGCATAAACCATCTGTGTGATAATATATCACGATCAGTGCAAACAAATGACAAAAAGTATCAGTGAATACATAAATCATCTGTGCAGTAATATATCGCAATCAGTGCACACAAATCATAAAAATAAAGTCCAAACGAAATGGATATATTGAAGAAACCATTATAAAGGGTAAAAAATGTCCAAAAAAAAAAAGAAACCCGAGAAAAAGTGAATTAGCAATCACGGGTCCTTCAACCGCATGGAACCTCAAATGTGCAGGACCACCACCAACAGTAAGAGCCTGGCCACTTACCAGAACCCCATGACCCCCCGTTACAGAGGGTCTAAAAGGGCTTTTTAAGATCCTAGTAGTCCGGACTTCCCAGGAGCAGAGATGGAGCAGAGATGGGAATGGAAACTGGAAAGGGGCATCAGGTGCTGGGATGGAGATGGAGGGATCCACAGGAAGGGGGCTCAGCCCTCAGCATAGTGGTGTCATCATAGGAGAAAAAAAAGGGAGGGCTTCCATAGTGTACCATTCCAGCACCTGACGCCCTTTTCCAGTTTCCATTCCCATCTCTGCTCCTGGGAAGTCCGGACTACTAGGATCTTAAAAAGCCCTTTTAGACCGTCTGTAACGGGGGGTCATGGGGTTCTGGTAAGCGGCCAGGCTCTTACTGTTGGTGGTGGTCCTGCACATTTGAGGTTCCATGCGGTTGAAGGACCCGTGATTGCCAATTCACTTTCTCGGGTTTCTTTTTTTTTTTGGACATTTTTTACCCTTTATAATGGTTTCTTCAATATATCCATTTCGTTTGGACTTTATTTTCATGATTTGTGTGCACTGATTGCGATATATTACTGCACAGATGATTTATGCAATCACTGATACTTTTTGTCATTTGTTTGCACTGATCGTGATATATTACCACACAGATGGTTTATGCATTCACTGATACTGGTTGTATTTAGTGTTTTTGTGCTGTGAATTTGGTCACATATTCACCAATTTATACAGCGCGAGTCATCCAATTTTTTTTTTTTCTTATATAAAAGATAGAAAACCTCTTTGATCCCAGTCTGCGTAAACCACCTGCTCCAATAATGAATGCAAAGGGAACGCTTGGGAACCTTGCTGAGGTCGCAAGGATCCCAAAGTAGAACAGGAGAATCCAGACTCCTGAACCGGGGGTAACTTAAACCCAACTCGTCAGAGATCGGATAAACAATTTCTGGGAATGGGAAGCTGAAATTGGCTCCTCTGAACCAGAGTCCGCAGCTGAGGATTCTTAACCCTCTCCTTCCTCCAGGTCCTTTATGGCCACCTCCTCCAAATCCTCTGCCCAGGCTGGTCCCAGATCACCTGGACCCATCTGGCTATAACAGTCCTGGTGCTCTAGTGATTCTCCACTTGGCCCGGGCTCAGGGGAGGGATATCCGTTTGCTTCTGTAATGCAGGGAGGGAAGAAGCCTATCATGCAGCCATGACCATCACCTTCAGGACACTGGCGAAAAAACTGAGGTATTAACTGTATAGGAGGGGTTATATAGGAGGAACCGTCTTTCTATTGGTTGCCAGTGTCCAATCACCTAAAGGTAGCGTATAACCCAATTAGTTATTATGGTGCTCTGTGTCCCGTGATGTACGATAAAGAAAAGTAGTTGTGAGGGGATACTTAGCCTACCAACCATGTTGGACACCCTACCTCTAAAGCTGCAATATGACGCAAGAGGCAAGAAAGCTAAACCAAAGGCTTGTCACCAGGATGTCAATACGTGTAAACAGCAAACTGGTTTTGTTCCAATAGACCGTAATGCGGGTAGGAAAAAACCAAAGCTATATTTTTGAATGAGCAGGTTTGTAGCAGCCTTCAATGGAAACACTTCCCGTGGTAGCTCTACCATACCATTAACGTCTTGCCAAACACTTAATGTAAATGTGGAGGGTAGGCTTTTAACCCACACATGAGCCCTGAGGCTTTCATGCTGAGAGATCACTCACTGCAAGCTCTCAGCAGCTGTCACAGATGGCTGTCTCTGGTTATGATTGGCAGTTGGGCTGCCGATCACGTGACTACTATGAAAGCCAATTAAATGATTGAAAGTTCATGCCGCCCCAGCATAAAAAGACCCAGTTGAAGGTTTGCCGAGAGGGGGGTGGGAAGGGGTTAAAGAACTCTGTTCTGTGCATCTAAACTAATCAAAACACCCAAATAAACTTTTAGAAATTAAAGACTCAAAAAAAACAAAAACAAACTATGGTGTTCCCATACAGTAATGCAATCATACAGTACAACAAAAAATAGCAGCAATTGTTCGGCAAGTAATTGCATCTCTAATGCACAAAGGCCCAGAGAAAACACATCTCCCACTTCAGAAAATAAGAAATTCTGCTAGGTTACATGATATTAATACTGTGAACATTTCGGATCAATCTCTGGGACCTGCAGCCTTCTAACGCACCATTCCAATGTCAGTGATTCTTCTAAAAACACATTGGGATGACCCAGACGACAAAAATACAAGTATAGCTTGCAGATTCCAGAAGTCATCTGCATCAGGATGTTTAATTTAAGAATAGCAGAACATTCAGCTTCCTTCTCGTTTTTTTTATACCACCATATTGCAGCCCCAGGCCTTGTGCAGTGTTTCAGTTCACCATCTTCACATTACTGTTTTTTTGTAAGGATTATAGAAAGGTTAGAGACTAGGATGAGAAATGTACACTCACCTTCCCCTACTACCAGTGCTTGATGTACTAGGTGGCCTCACTGGTGTATGTGAATTAGATAAACCTAAAAAAGATAGATACCACAACTGTTATAGCATCTGGCTCTTGCTTATGTGACGATACAAAAAAGCAGAAATTATTCAATTTCCTTTCATTTGAATGTAGACCTAAAAATTTTTTGCCAAAAAACAATCTATATTGTAGACCTGATTAAAACACAATGTGTTATTACATTCATTTTTATCATCTTTTTGTAACATTCAGCACGTGCACATTGTTTATAACCAAACAATTTTTATTTACATTTCAACATTTCCACGGCTATGGTTGGTAGATTCTAGTTGTTGTGCCTGCCAACAACCATTGCAATGTCCTTTGTGGTGACATTGGCAGAATGATACTATACTTCCAATTAAACTTTGCTGTGCCACAGTGAAGATTAGGTGCAATTCTGGGGGTATTATGGCTGAATGAACAGGCACATTGTGTATCTACAAGTCTGCCTGTAGTTCAGATGAGGAGTGCACTCCATAAGATCGCAATGATGGCCCTGCAATAAGATCTTGGGAGCAAGCGTTTTGGCCCTATGACAGAAAGTTATGGAAAAAGTGCTTTCTGGTGGGATTAAAAGATAGAACTGCAGACATTATGCAAGAACATTTTAAAAAGGTGGCCCCAAAGGACTTAACAAGGGAGGCAAACTCATGTTCATTTTAGAATTTGGACCTAGATCGACTAGATTAGACATACTGTACAAGTGTAACGATCACAATACTCAGTATTTTTGAGAGATTACACACAATCTAATTATTATACACATTTAGCAGCACATGTCAAAATACAGGAATTTCGCTAAAGGACATATCAAGACATGCACTTAAAGAATTTATATAAAGTTTTCTCAAACCATGCATTTGTTAGTACGTGATCAGTAGAGTACCCCTTTAGGAGAAGCCTTGGTATCCTCTGGAGCCCTTAACTGTTCTCTCTGCACTGCTTGGGCCAGGTTTACTCCAATCAGGAGAAGTGGTTTCAGTGGGTTAACGTGAATTTGGACAGTTGTGGGGAAAATGGACTGAGTTACCGGTACATTGCTTTAATGTCCTGACAGTGGAACTGCACAATCCTATAAACCAGATTCTGGACTCCCCTTTACCTGGTGGAGCACAATACCTTCAGCCAAGTTTCTCCTGTGGGCTTGTTGGCATTCATAGATCTATTTCACGTGGGCACATTTTACCATTCCCTGAAAATTTGTGGCGACAGCCAGTTTAAGGGAGGCAATATCGCTGCCTCCTGCACATGTCTTTTGACCTCCAGTGGGATTTTGTTGCTTTCCAAATGGAGATTTTACATTGAACTACTGAGCAGCAACCACTTGAGCCACGTTTGGCATGCGGTTGCAGTGAGGCCCATAAACATCAATTGGTGAGCATGCAGAGATGTAGTTGTCTCACTGTGAAGTGAAGCATCGCGGCAATCTGAACTCACCCCTTTAAGTGCTGTGTAAAATTTGGAGACGCACGGTCAAGGGGGTGGTAAAGACGTGGATCAACTGCCTGTTTTTATTGCTCCTTCTCCGCCATTGTGAACTAAGCCTTAGGGAGAAGGAGCTGGAGAGAGACTGTTCACACTCAGGTCTTCAAGGATAAGTTAACCTTTGGAAAAAAAAAATACATGCACTTTTTTTGCAGGTAAAAAAAAAAAAAAAAAAGAGATTTTCCCAAGGAAGCTTCAGAGCATTGCATCTGCAATCAGCAGACTGCAGGTGCAAGGTCAGGCTCTTGCAGACACTCAGGGTGGCTGTCTGCCCATACCTCCGATATGGGCAGGTAGTTACTTGAGAGCAGAACGATCAATGAACTACAAGACAGCTCACCTATACCCTTGTAACTCAATGAAACATATAAGCCATCAGATGCAATGGCTGATGGTATTTACAGTCTATTTATTCACAGAAATCGGGTGAATGATTGATGCATCTGTTTTCAAATTGTGAGCAGGGGGATCGGGGGTACGTGCTGAACATGTTACACAATACACCCTAAACATAGATGTAACATGTTCAGAAAGCTGACCTTAGCCTTTAACCACTAGCCGACCAGCCGCCATGATTCTACAGCAGCAGGTCGGCTCTCCTGCGCAAATCGCAGTAGCTGTACGTCGGGCCTTTAACCACTTCCCTACCAGGCCAATTCTGACATTTCTCTCCTACATGTAAAAATCATCATTTTTTTGCTAGAAAATTACATAGAACCCCCAAACATTATATATGTTTTTTTAGCAAAGACCCTAGAGAATACAATGGCGGTTGTTGCAACTTTTTATCTCACACGGTATTTGCGCAGGAATTTTTCGAACGCGTTTTTTTTGGGGAAAAAACAGCTTTGTGTTTAAAAAAAAAAAAACAAAACAGTAAAGTTAGCCCAATGTTTTTGCATATTGTGAAAGATGAAGTTACGCTGAGTAAATAGATACCCAACATGTCACGCTTCAAAATTGCACACGCTCGTGGAATGGCGCCAATGTTCGGTACTTAAAAATCCCCATAGGCGACGCTTGAAATTTTTTTTACTGGTTACATGTTTTGAGGTACAGAAGAGGTCTAGTTACAAAATGATTGCTCTCGCTCCAACGTTTGCGGCGATACCTCACATGTATGGTTTGAACACAGTTTTCATATGTGGGCAGGACTTACGTATGCATTCGCTTCTGCGTGCGAGCACACAGCGAAAGCGGCCCTTAAAAATTTTTTTTTATTGTTTTATTGTTATTTATATTTTCTTTTTTTTCTTTTTAAACTTTTTTGAAAAAAAAAAAAAAACACATTTTTGATCACTTTTATTCCTATTACAAGGAATGTAAACATCCCTTGTCATAACATCGCACCCGGCCTCCGATGATCATAGAGAATCCGAGGACCATCTGGTCCGCCGGAAATCTCTATGATCTACTTCTGGCGCCGGCGGATCCGCTCTCCGCCTCACCGATCGTAACGGTGAGTCAGAAGCAAGCACCGGAGGGCGGCAGGAGGGGGGGACGTCAACTCTCGCCTCCCATAGGAACTATCAAGCGGCAGAACGGCCGCTATGATTGTTTCTATGGTGTAGAGATTCGCCGGCTGAAACCGGCAATATCTGAATGATGTCTAACTACAGGCATCATTCAGATATACGACGGTGGGCGGGCGGGAAATGTTTAAACAGCTATAGCAGGCGGGGGACCCGATGCGCATGGCCACAATGTCCGCCGATCGCAGGCACGAGAGCCAGAACGGGGATGTGTGTCTTAGGAGAGGAGAGACATATAGTCTGTTCCTACTAGCTAAGAACTGCGATCTGGCTCCTCCCCTAGTCAGTCACATGCCCCCCACAGTGAGAAACACTCACAAGGGAACACATTTAACCCCTTCCCTGCCAGTGACATTTACACAGTAATCTGTGCATTTTTATAGCACTGATCGCTGTATAAAGGTCAATGGTCCCAAAAATGTGTCAAAGGTGTTTAATCGGTCCGTCGCAATGTCGCAGTCCCACCAAAAAAAAAAAAATTATAACAGCTTACCTGTAAAATCCTTTTCTTGGAGTACATCTAGGGACACAGAGCCATAGTAGTTACTATGTGGGTTATAGGCCACCTTCATGTGATGGACACTGGCACACCCTAAGACAGGAAGTCCACTCCCTATATAACCCCTCCCACTACTGGGAGTACCTCAGTTTTTGTAGTAAAGCAATATACGTGTATTAGAGGAGGGACCTCTGTGTCCCGTTATGTACTCCAAGAAAAGGATTTTACAGGTAAGCTGTTATAAAAATCCTATTTTCTTTATCGTACATCACGGAACACAGAGCCATAGTAGTTACTATGTGGGATGTCCCAGAGCAATGCCAACTGAGGGGAGGGAGACACCAAAAGTAGGGCACCATGAGACTAGAGGACTTATACTGCTGCCTGCAGAACACTACATCCAAAAGCAATATCCTCATGCATATTGACAAGGAGTGTAGAGGTGGGCGGGGAGTCTACCGACATCACGACTCCACCCACCGAGCTCCAGACAACAGACCCACCCACAGAATATGCAGTTTTTCGGCTCTCATAACAGACAGAGGGGAGACATTTGACAGGTAAAGATACATGCAGGAGGCATGTATATCCTTATAGATAACCCCTATGGCAGTAGTTTAGAAAGGATGACATTGGGTTTACATCCACTTTAAATTTAGCATTTGTAAGGTAGGATGGAATACCGGACCTTGCGAGAGAAGGTCTGGACGTAGTGGTAGGGTCCATGGGTCCCATACCGCCATCCTTATGATCTCTGCATACCAGAATCTTCTGGGCCACAAGAATCACAGACTTCCCTTCCTGCGTGACCCTGCGAAGAAATCGTGGAAGCAGCAGAATAGGAGGGAATGCATAAATTAATGAGAACCGATTCCACAGGAACACCAAAGCATCTGTTCTGCACGCTAGCGGATCCCTTGTTGTTGACACAAAGTTGTCAATCTTTTTGTTGAACCTGGACGCAAACAGATCTACGTCTGGGATCCCCCATCTGTGGCACATTGTCAGGAAGATATCGAGGCAAAGGGACCATTCTCTCGGGAACAACTGCTGGCGACTCAAGTAGTCCGCCTGCCAATTTTCAATTCTAGAATGAAGACTGGATAGGCAAGGTACATTTTTTTCTGCCCAAGTTAGGATATGATTCACCTCTCTCTGGGTCGCACGACTTCTCATGCCCCCTTGGTGATTGATATAGGCCACTGCTGTGGCATTGTCGGATTGGATCCTGACAGGATAATTCTGTAACCTGAACATCCAGGCCCTCAGGGCCAAGCGCGCTGCCCGAATCTCCAGAATGTTGATGGGTGAGGTCATTTCTGATCTGGACCATTTCCCTTGGACAGTCCCCTCTTTCAGGACTGCTCCCCAACCTGAAAGGCTGGCATCTGTTACCACCTTCCAGGTAACTGGTAGGAAGGATTTTGCCTTCTGCAGATTCTGGGTTATCAACCACCAACTGAGGCTCCAGCGCAATCTTGGAGACAGACACATTGGGAAATCTAGAGCTTGGACTTTCTTGTTCCATGCCGATAGGATACTGTTTTGCAGCAGCCTCGAATGAAACCAAGCATAAGGAACGGCCTCAAATGAAGCCACCATCTTTCCCAACAACCTCATGCAAAGTCAAATAGAAGGATTCCTTCTTTGCCTTGACCACCTGAATCAGTTCCTTTATGGCAATGATCTTCACCTGCGGCAAAAATACCCTTTTCTGGGCTGTATCTATAATAAGACTTAAGGATTCAAATCTCCCCGATGGTTTTAAGGAGAATTTCTCTAGGTTGAGAATCCAACCTAGGTATTCCAGGTAACCATACTTTGGTCTAAGCAGGCTACTGACTGGTCTATCAAGAGCAGATTGTCTAGGTAAGTTATAATCGTTATTCCTTGGGCCCTTAATCTGGAGGGGCCAGAACCTTTGTAAACACTCAAGGTGCAGTAACTAGACTGAAAGGCAGAGCTACAAACTGAAAATGAAGATTTTCTACCCCGAAACATAGATATTTCTGGTGAGCAGGAAAAATAGGCACATGGAGATATGCATCCTTGATGTCGATTGACGCCAGAAGTTCTCCACCTTGTAGGATGGAGACTACCGATTAGATTGACTCCATGCGAAAAGTGTGGATATTCAGAAACCGGATTCGATCTTTGAGACCTAGGATGGGTCTGACATCTCCAATTGTTTTTGGTACCCTGAAAAGGTTTGAATAAAACCCCAATCCCTGCTCTTCCAGAGGGTCCACTGAGATCACTTTTTAAGACAAAAGATGGTCTAATGCTTGAAAGAGAAATTTCTTTTTCTCTGGATCCCTGGCAACGTTTGATCTGAGAAAACGAGCAG
This sequence comes from Lithobates septentrionalis, assembly GCA_037952835.1. NCBI lineage: Eukaryota > Metazoa > Chordata > Amphibia > Anura > Ranidae > Lithobates > Lithobates septentrionalis. The sequence goes on from JBBDGP010002848.1 coordinate 1,331,502, forward strand.
ACGGGAACTTTCGGAAACTATAGTTTGTACCCTAGAGTTATTGAGGAAGTCACCCATCTGTCTCGACACTCTTCCTGCCAGACCCTTGAGAACTGCAGAAGTCTTGCCCCCACTCGAGCAAGCGGGGGCGCCCCTTCATAAGGAGGCTTTAGTATTTTGTCTTGTTGGTATCCTCTCCCAGGACTTCTTTTGTCCCTGAGGTTTACCTCTTGAACTTGACGGTGGAGGCCGTCGTGTCTGCCTGGAGGCAGATGCCACTGGAGAAGGAACTTGTTTAAATGAAATACGTTTACTCCTCTTAACTGGCAAAAGGTTACTTTTTCCACTAGAAATTTTTTGGATGTATTTATCCAAATCATCCCCGAACAGCCGTTCACCGTGAAAAGGAAAACCAGCCAGGAGCTTTTTGCATGGCGCTTCTGCTGACCAATTTTTCAACCATAAGATTCTAGGCATATGCACCAGCCCAAGCGTAAGGCGTGAGGCCTGGAGAATAGTATCTCTCGTAGCGTCTATTGCAAAACATAAAGCCCCTGGTAGCTTGGCTAAATCCTGGGCCTGCTGATCAGGAATAACCTTGAGCACCTGTTTAAACTGGTCTCTCAAGGACTGACATACACCAATTGCTGCCAGTGCAGGCTGAGTGACTGAACCTGCCAGAGAAAAAGTGCTTTTTAATAGGAATTCCAACTTCTTAACCATTGGATCCCTAAGCATTTGAGCATTGTCTACCGGACAAGTCAAACTTTTATGCACAGAGGATATAGCAGCGTCAATTGCTGGTATCCCCCACTTCTTAGTGAATTTTTCCTCCATAGGATAAAGCGTTCAAAACTTTTTAGGAGGAAAAAAATGCTCATCTGGGTGATCCCACTCAGAATACATAAGCTTTTCCAGGAATGAATGGACAGGAAAGGCATGCACAGCTTGAGGAGGCTTTAGCGAACCCAAACAAGAAGTGGGCTTATCAACCGACTCAGTTAGGGGTAGCATACAGTGGGGCAAAAAAGTATTTAGTCAGCCACAAATTGTGCAAGTTCTCCCACTTAAAAAGATGAGAAGCCTGTAATTGTCATCATAGGAATACCTCAACTACGAGAGACAAAATGTGGAAACAAATCCAGACAATCACAGTCTGATTTTTGAAAGAATTTATTTGCAAATTATGGTGGAAAATAAGTATTTGGTCAATATCAAAAGTTCATCTCAGTACTTTGATATATATCCTTTGTTGGCAATGACAGAGGTCAACCTTTTTTCTGTAAGTCTTCACAAGGTTGTCACACACTGTTGCTGGTATGTTGGCCCATTCCTCCATGCAGATCTCCTCTAGAGCAGTGATGTTTTGGGGTTGTCGCTGGGCAACACGGACTTTCAACTCCCTCCAAAGGTTTTCTATGGGGTTGAGATCTGGAGACTGGCTAGGCCACTCCAGGACCTTGAAATGCTTCTTACGAAGCCACTCCTTCGTTGCCCGGGCGGTGTATTTAGGATCATTGTCATTCTGAAAGACCCAGCCACGTTTCATCTTCAATGCCCTTGCTGATGGGAGGAGGTTTGCACTCAAAATCTCACAATACATGGCCCCATTCATTCTTTTATGTACATGGATCAGTCGTTCTGTTCCCTTTGCAGAGAAACAGCCCCAAAGCATGATGTTGCCACCCCCATGCTTCACAGTAGGTATGGTGTTCTTTGGTTGCAACTCAGCATTCTTTCTCCTCCAAACAAGGCGAGTTGTGTTTCTACCAAACAGTTCTACTTTGATTGCATCTGACCATATGACAGACATTCTCCCAATCCTCTTCTGGATAATCCAAATGCTCTCTAGCAAACCTCGGACGGGCTCGGACATGTACTGGCTTAAGCAGGGGGACACGTCTGGCACTGCAGGATCTGATTTCTTGGCGGCGTAGTGTGTTACTGATGGTAGCCTTTGTTACGTTGGTCCCAGCTCTCTGCAGGTCATTCACTAGGTCCCCCAGTATGGTTCTGGGATTTTTGCTTACCATTCTTGTGATCATTTTGGCCCCACGGGGTGAGATCTTGCATGGAGCCCCAGATCGAGGGAGATTATCAGTGGTCTTGTATGTCTTCCATTTTCTAATTATTGCTCCCACAGTTGATTTCTTCACACCAAGCTGCTTGCCTATTGCAGATTCAGTCTTCCCAGCCTGGTGCAGGTCTACAATTTTGTTTCTGGTGTCCTTCTACAGCTCTTTGGTCTTCACCATAGTGGAGTTTGGAGTGTGACTGTTTGAGGTTGTGGACAGGTGTCTTTTAGACTGATAACAAGTTCAAACAGGTGCCATTAATACAGGTAATGAGTGGAGGATAGAGGAGCCTCTTAAAGAAGAAGATACAGATCCGTGAGAGCCAGAAATCTTGCTTGTTTGTAGGTGACCAAATACTTATTTTCCACCATAATTTGCAAATAAATTCTTTCAAAAATCTGACAATGTGATTGTCTGGATTTGTTTCCACATTTTGTCTCATAGTTTAGGTATACCTATGATGACAATTAGAGGCCTCTCTCATCTTTTAAGTGGGAGAACTTGCACAATTGGTGGCTGACTAAATACTTTTTTGCCCCACTGTAAATGTGGAACCGACCATTTCAGTAAGAGATTGCACCATCAATCTTTCAGATTGTGAAGCTGATCCTTTTGCATTTGACCCCTCAGAAAAGGAGTCATCAGCCTCTTCACGGTCCCCTGAGAGAAATTAGTCTTCTCCCACCCCCAGTTCCTCAGTTTGAGGGTCCTAGGTAATGGAAGGGGACCTGTGGCGTTTTGTCCCACACTGCGATTAAAGCCACTAACCTTTCTTCCAAACCTATCATGGCTGAGGAAAAAACCTCTTTAGTAATATAGACAGGGTCTGCAGTGTTGGAAACAGTTGCAACATTTGACAGCGCTGATGGCTCACTCTGACCAGCCACCTCAGATCTCTCAGGGGAGGATGCCATTGTACAGATGAGTTTAGGCTTTTTTGAGCTTGAGTGAGTCCCTTTTGAGCCCTTTTTTGGGGCCATTCTACCTCCCCTTCGGACCATAGCCCGATGCACAAATGCAGAGGTACTACCAGAAGAAATTGCACACACTGCTTGGGCAAATAGTCCAGCAACTGCCGCTACCATTAGTGCTCAGCCTGGTGCTCTGGTAAATGCGCCAAGGTAAAGCCTGTGTCACCACTTACATGCCCCCTTTTTGCTCGTGTCCCTCCGACTGCTAGCCGGAGGGAAGACTGCATCTTCTGCTGATACAGCGTAATCTGAGGAAAGCATGACAAGGTACGTGCGCTATACAGCCCCCAGTGGTGACTTTTAGGCATGACAACATTTACTAAAGAAAATTAAATTCCTTCGAAATCTCCACTTACCTTTCCCGCCGCATGGATTCTGTGGTAACAGACCCAATCTTCACCCCTCACAGTGGGCTCAGTTAAAAAACCTTCAGGAACCGGGGCCCCTTTTTAAATCAGGGGATCCACACTCCTGGACCTGTAAAGCACCCCGCTAGAAAAACTTTACGGCTGAAAAAACCAAAGCACTGGATCCCGGGGTCCAGCTCACTATAAAGAGAAGTGTTACGGGCTAAACCTTGTTTCTTCCGCCATGAGGCCCGGGTACCATTCAATTCTGCCTAAAAAGACACTTTGAATGGATCCGCTTGCATAGCCTGCCCCTGCAAGAAATATTCCAATGGAGCTCAGCATAGCACATCTTAACTCGTGACCAAACCTAGGACACTAGTGAAAAAACTGAGGTACTCCCAGTAGTGGGAGGGGTTATATAGGGAGTGGACTTCCTGTCTTAGTGTGTGGCATTGTACATCACCTGAAGGTGGCCTATAACCCACATAGTAACTACTATGGCTCTGTGTCCCGTGATATACGATAAAGAAAATAATTTGCAGATCGCCGCCATTACTAACAAAATAAATAAAGGACATAAATTTTGTTTGGGTACAACGTCGCACAAACGCACAATTGTCAGTTAAAGCGAGCCAGTGCCATATCGCAAAAAATGGCCTGGTCATTAAGGGGGCAAATCCTTCCGGGGGTGAAGTGGTTAATATTATAATTTAATGTGAAAGTAAAACAGTGACTGTTTATTGAATGCTTTCCAGAGATGAGATAAAGTTATCTTGTTGAATGTTCGAGACTATTTTTAAAGCGGAACTAAACCCCTAAAAATACTTGCCTCCATCAACTAGTGATGCAGCAATGACATACTACACTGGCAGCGAACGTCTTCTCTCTTTGCTACTTTTGGGTGGCCTGGTTTTTGGCCTCTTGACCTGGCAATGTGGGATGACGTTAGACCGCGCACGTGCATGGGAGTCAGTCATTCTAGCACATGACTTTGCGTGGAATACACGCTGTGCTTCATGCAAAACATGCAATGGAAGCCTGTAAGCAGGCAGGTAAGAGTGTGTTATTGCAAAAGAGACATAGCAGGTCTTTTCTGCAGTAAAGAGCTGCTTGCTTGCAGATTTTTACAAGTTAAGCTTAGTTTAACTAACAATTCTGTTTCTACATCATCCAAAAGCTTGGACATTCCAATCACACCATGAAAGAACTTGATTATATAGGTGCCTAAAGTGTGAAATGTTTGAATGGTCTGCCCGATTCATGTAACGGGATAGCTGTGACTGTACCTGACTGCTGAGAAGAAATGCAATTACACATAGAGAATGATCATGATCAGGTGCCTGCCTATTAGTACGTTTAGTAACCAGGGATTGCCATCACCCCATTTTATATTTATGGCTATGTACAACCAAAATCCTTAAAAAGAATGATAAGTAAATGGAAAATATTCTCCAAACGTATAATGCTTTGGAGAAGCAGTATTTTTCTCATTACAAATACGGGCTGTACTTGCTTGGTAATATAGCACAAAGATCCTGCCTTCCATGTCTAGCCTATCTCACATGTATTGATAAAGTTATTGCAGTATTCACAGTAGTCATTCAGCAAAAATGGTCCAATACACAGATGGCAAATTTACAAATGTGTAGACATAACTATAGCAAAGCCAATATTCAGTAAATTAAAAAATTCTTCCAATGAAAGATCAGATGTCTTCAATTAATGAAGAAAGCAGGTAAATTGAACACGGTCAACTACTACCTTGGAAAAAAAAAACCACGATATTTGCAAAGTCTACCATCAGGCATGCCATGTCATGTATTTCTTTCTTTTAAAGAGCCACACCTCTAAGATCATGTGACCAAGGTGAGAAATTTAGAGATTACAAAGCTAGAAGAGTTTAGTTGTAGAGAACAAAACTAGCAAGGTGTTTGTGCTTTGTAAATAGCAACAAAAAAGTAATTTCTGCAATTCTACATTCTACTATGTCACTACACACATTTCATATTCCAGGATGGGAAGAACAGGACTGAGGTTTATGGATGCTGCTGCGAAGGAACAGTACAATTACTGCCAGTGAAAGAAAAACGGGCAGTGCAAATGTTTGCATTGGCAGTAAAAGAAATGAAAAATCTATAATAAATTTACCTGTTGAACCAGGCGACATTGCAGATGGTCCAGGTGAAGGGTTCATGGTGCTTGTTGGCTGTGGAAGTGAATGTCCAATTGAAATGTACCTGCTTAATATATTGTCTAAATTATTTGATCCAGCATCTTCCAGCTACAAGAGAAGGAACAACCAACATTAAAGAGGAACTGCAGTCTGCTCACATAATTTGTAATTAAAACATCTTTGCCATTCTGAAGCTTCCCTCCAACCACTTTGCATATTTTATATATACTGTGATTCTGTACTTGCCAAATATGCTGCAGAAATGGCTTTCCACCGAGTCTGGCTACATCAATTTAAACTGTGGTCAGCTGAAGCTGCTGCCTGTTCACTTCCTGGATTTACACAGACCTCCAGCTTTGTAGCTCTCATTGGCCCTCTTATGACTCACCCCCCTCCCTTCCTGGCAAACTCTCACGAGAGAGAGAGGTGCATGATGTCATAAGCCTAGGCTTTTTACTAGACAAGAAGGAAGTTGGCTGTATAAGGTATTTACTGGCAGAAAAAAAGATGTTTTACTATCCAAAGTTAAAACAAGGGCAGAAGATTTAATAGATGGAAAGTTGAAAAAAATGACTGAAGGTCCGCTTTAAGGATAATCATACCCCTAGGGCATGGATTAAACTCAAAACTCACTTGCACCAAACATTCTAAAAACCCATGAAAAACTAGGCAATATAGAATTATTCTTGCCAAGAAGTAGGAAGGACAACTGCAGGGGAAAGGAAAGCATACTTGACAATGGCCGTGAATGTCTGGGAGTGGTGATGTCAGCCATAGGCTCCTATGGCCCATCTGTTGGTGCTCCCTCCTCACCCCTGCAGTGCCACTGGCTAACAGAGGGGAGCCGGATCATATGACCAACCCAGGCAAACAGATGTTTCTTACACAGGTTAATCAGAACGGGTGTTAGGAGGGGGACCGAACATTAACCACTTCAGCCCCAGACCATTTGGCTGGCCAAAGACCAGAGCGTTTCTTGCGATTCGGCACTGCGTCGCTTTAACTGATAATTGCGCGGTCGTGCGACGTGGCTCCCAAAAAAAATTGACGCCTTTATTCCCCCACAAATAGAGCTTTCTTTTGGTAGTATTTGATTATCTCTGCGGTTTTTATTTTTTGCGCTATAAACAAAAGAGCGAAAATTGAGAGAAAAAAAAAAGCAATGTTTTTTACTTTTTGCTATAAATATCCCCCAAAAATATATAAAAGAACATTTTTTTTCCCTCAGTTTAGGCCGATACATATTCTACATATTTTTGGTAAAAAAAAAAAAAAAAAAAACACAAAATGGCAATAAGCATTTGATTGGTTTGCGCAAAAGTTAGTACTGACACACTGACAGGGGAAGTGATGTCATCTCTCCTCGTGCCGGTCTTTTCCGTTCCAGACCGAGGAGAGAAGACATCACAGAGTGAGTTGCACCAACACTACACTGACACCAGGTCATGTAGGCACACAATTCACCCCCTGATCACCCCCCAAGTTACCCAATAATGGTTTAACCCCCCTGATCACCCGGTGGGATGATCAAAGTTAGGTTTTAGCGCCAGATAGGGTCTGCGTCGCCCAAGGCACCATCAGATCAGCGTCAGACCCCCCCCAAATAAAGGTTTAACCCCTTGATCACCCTGTCACCTGTGATCACTGTAGAAGTGTCACGGGTGACGCAGTTTAGCTAGATTTTCTTTTATAGCGTCAGGGCACCCGCCGTATTTTACCCAATAAAGGTTTAACCCCCTGATCGCCCGGCGGGTGATCAAGGTTAGGTTTTAGTGTCAGATAGGGTCTGTGTCGCCCCAGGCAGCGTCAGATCAGTGCCAGTAGTGCCAACACCCTTGCACGCACCATACACCTCCCTTTAGTAGTATAGTGTCTGGACCAAAGCAATTTATATGCTGGTCAATTCATCTCCACTAATCCTCAGCTGACCCTTGCCAGAGATTGGGGACCTATTACGGTCTCTGAATTTAAGACCTTCTTGGGCCTATCTCTCCTCATGGGCGTAACTAAAAAGAGTGAGTTGTGGTCATATTGGTCCACTGACCCAATTCACCATTCGCCCGTGTTCTCTGCCTCCATGACCAGGACACGATATGAGCAGATCTTGCGGTTCATGCATTTCAACGACAGGTTGAAGCAGGTACACCATTCAACTGCAGCACGGGTTTATTTATCTTGACAGCAACAGCGTTTGCTCCCACGATACGTAAACCCGTGACTCCAGCGTTGTCAGAGGTGATTTCACCACCACAGTTAAAAAATAAAAAAAAAAGAAAATGGTGCATGTATGCCCATCATTAGAAGTGGGTGGATAAAGGGCAGTCTTCTAATGGTGGGCATACCATCACAATCTCTGCACAGGCTGCATGAAAAAAAGAACATTACCATGTATGCCCAACAAGGACCAGCAACGTACTGGTATGTTGCTGGACTTGAATGGTTATACCAGAGTGATGCCTGCAGGTTTAGGTATCATCTTGGTATCGTTCTTTTCAGCCAGCGGTCGGCTTTCACGTAAAAGCAATCTGAGCAGCTAATTAGCCTCTAGACTGCTTTTATACGCCCCCCCGTCTTTCATGGTTTTCTCAGGCTCTCCTGTCCCAACAGGGAACCTGAGAATGCAGCAGGTGGTTCCGCCAGCTGACCATAGACCAGAACGGCTCCAATCATCTCTATGGCCTAAGAAACCAGAAGCTACGAGCATTTCATGACTTCGGTTTTGCCAGATATAAACAGCGCCTTTGGGAAATTGGCAAAGCAGTTTATCCCATCGATCTTTGTGTGGTTAGATGCTTTGAGGGCAGAGGGGAGGATCTAGGTTCTAATAGACCCCAATTTAAAAAAAAAAAAAAAAAAAAGTACCTGTCACTACCCATTGCTATCATAGGGGATATTTACATTCCCAGAGAGAACAATAAAAATGATTAAAAAAAAAAAAATAAATGAAAGGAACAGTTTAAAAATATAATAAAAAAGCAAAATAAATACCAAAAAAAAAAAAAAAAAAAAAAAAAGCGCCCGTCCCCCCGTGCTAACATGCAAAGGAAAAAACGCAAGCGTTGGTCTGGTGTCATATGTAAACAGCAATTGCACCATTCATGTGAGGTATCACCACGAAGGTCAGATCGAGGGCAGAAATTTTAGCAGTAGACCTCCTCTGTAAATCTAAAATGGTAACCTGTAAAGCAGGGATCTCAAACTAGTGGCCCTCCAGCTGTTGCGGAACTACAAGTCCCATCATGCCTCTGCCTTTGGGAGTCATGCTTGTAACTGTCAGCCTTGCAATGCTTCATGAGACCTGTAGTTTTGCAACAGCTGGAGGGCCGCCAGTTTGAGACCCCTGCTGTAAAGGCTTTTAAAAATGTATGTAGTTTGTCACCGCTGCACGATTGTGCGCAATTTTAAAGCATGTCATGTTTGGTATCCGTACGTATGTACTCGGCATAAGGTCATACTTTTTATTGCATTAAAAAAAAAAAGTGTGAGTGTGTTTTTTCCAAAATAAAAATGCGTTTGAAAAATCGCTGCGCAAATACTGTGTGAAAAACAAATTGCAACACCCACCAGGGCCTTTTCTTTAAAAAAAGCATATAATGTTTGGGGGTTCAGAGTAATTTTCTTACAAAAAAAAAAAAAAAAAAAAATTTTTTCATGTAAACAAAAAGTGTCAGAAACGGCTTTGTCTTCAAGTGGTTAGAAGAGTGGGTGATGTGTGACATAAGCTTCTAAATGTTCTGCATAAAATGCCAGAACAGTTCAGGAAACCCCCCCCCCCCCCCCCCCCGAAATGACCCCTTTTTGGAAAGTAGACACTCCAAGCTATTTGCCGACAGGCATGTGGAGTCCATGGAATTTTTTTAATTGCTGCTTCTCCTGTGTACACGTGTGGGACTTTTTGGGAGCCTAGCCACGTACAGGACCCCAAAAACCAATCACCACCTTCAGGATTTCTAAAAGGCATAAAATTGTGATTTTACTCATCATTACCCATCACAGTTACGGAGGCCCTGAAATGTCCAGATAGCACAACCTCCCCTCCCCCAAATGACCCCATTTTGGAAAGTAGACACCCCAAGGTATTTGCAGATCTCATTTATTTTTGAAAATGAAGAAAGTATTTTTTTTTCTTTTATCCATTTTCAAAACTTTGTGACAAAAAGCGAGATCTGCAAAATACTCAACATACCTCTCAGCAAATATCTTGGTGTGTCTACTTTCCAAAATGTCATTTTGGGGGGTTTTGTGCCATCTTGTCATTCCATAGCCACCGAAACTGTGATAGGTAGTGAGGAAGTGAAATCACCATTTTACGCCCTTAGAAAGGCTGAAGGCGGCAATTGGTTTTCGGGGTCCTGTACATGGCTAGGCTCCCAAAAAGTCTCACACGTGTGGTATCCCCGTACTCAGGAGAAGCAGAATGTATTTTGGGGTGTCATTCCACATATGCCCATGGCATGTTTAAGCAATATATCATTTAGTGACAACTAAATGCAAAAAAAAAAAAAAAAAAAAAAAAAAAATTATTTTCCCGCAACTTGTGGCAAAATATAAAATAATCCATGGACTCAACATGCCTATCAGCAAATAGCTTGGGGTGTCTACTTTCCAAAAAGGGGTCATTTGTGGGTGGGGTTGTGCTATCTTGGCATTTTATGGCCTTTGAAGCTGTGATAGGTAGTGAGGAGTGAAAACAAAAATTATACCCTTAGAAAGCCTGAAGGCGGTGCTTAGTTTTCGAGGGTCCTGTACGCGGATAGGCTCCCAAAAAGTCTCACATGTGGTATCCCCATACTCAGGAGAAGCAGCAGAATGCATTTTTGGGGTGTAATTCCACATAACCATGGCATGTGTGAGCAATATACATTTTAGTGACAACTTTGTATTTTTTTTTTGTTATTTTTCAATCACATGCTCAACATGCCTCTCAGCAATTTCCTTTGGGGTGTCTACTTTCCAAAATGGGGTCATTTGGGGGGGGGGGGTTGTACTGCCCTGCCATTTTTTCAAAATTTTCGGTCTTTTTTCCGTTTATATTGGGAAAAAAAAAAAAAATATCGCAGAGGCAATCAATAACCATTAAAAGAAAGCTCTATTTGTGGGAAAATTTAGTTTGGGTACAAACATTGCATGACAGCTCAATTACCAGTTAAAGCAGTGCGGTGCCAAATTGTAAAAAGTGCTCCGGTCATTGAGCTGCCAAATCCTCCGGGGCTGAAGTTGTTAAAAAGTAATATGCGATTTGGGCTGGATTACAGTGGCTATAGTTTGAGAATTACTTAATATAATGGACTAAATGAAAAGAAGCATCAGAGTGGGAGAGTTTACTTCCCCTTTAAAGTGGAGTTCCACCCACTTTTACAACTCTTCAGCATCCCTCACTAAACTGTGCACTGTAAACTAATTGAATATGTTTAATTTTTTTTCTCAGCACCTTCTGTATATCTGCTGGCCCATCGCATCATTTCCTGTTTGCAATGCCTTCTGGGAAGGGGCGGCAACTTCCTCTGACATTGCCATTGCTATGGAAACCTGACCTGAAAACTATTACACTGCTTGTGCTTCACTGAGCATGTGTGAGATCTGCAAGGATGAGATCCAGGAAGAAATACAGTCTGGCTTCAGATGCCCACACTTAAGATGGCCACGGCCTGCTGTAAGTTTATAAAATAACAAACTACTGCTATAAACTAACAAAACAGACCTTAGTTTACAGACTAACTTTACTAGAATACATTAAGCTTGTGTATTATAGGGGTATTTTTATTTAAAAAGTATAATTTCGGCCGAAACACCACTTTAAGAGTAGATAGGCTGGGCAGAAAAAAAAGGGGGGTGTAGAAGTTTGTATGCATTTTCATACAATAATTCTCTTAGAACATTCTTTCTTTCTTGCCATCATTGGGTCATTAGATCAAAGGCCCTTAAAAAGTTCATCCAGATCTACTATTTGAATGTAATCGCAGAGGCATTAAACAGATTACTATACAGTATGTATGATTTTCCCAAAAGAAAACCGCATTCAGTGTTAGTTTTTCCACACTGCTTTTTCAAACTTAGCCAAAACACGAATATTTTTGACCATTAGAAAATCAAACGTTCAGAAAACAACAATTTTCAAGAAACCGCTGAAGCAAGAGCAGCAAAATCAACAGTTACGGTCCTAGCACAAAACTGACCACACATTAGAGCTGCACGATTCTGGGAAAAATGAGAATCACGATTCTTTTGCTTGGAATAAAGATCACGATTCTCAAAAAAATAATTTTATTTTAAAGATAAAGCCTTGTCAGTGCAGCCATGCCCCAGTGCACCCTTGCCCCAGTGCACCCTTGCCCCAGTGCACCCTTGCCCCAGTGCACCCTTGCCCCAGTGCACCCTTGCCCCAGTGCACCCTTGCCCCAGTGCACCCTTGGATCCCCTGTACTTGCTTCCAGGACTTCAAAATCGCCGACCGCAATTTGAAAATGGCGCCGCCGGCGCCGAAGTACACAGAGCCGGTCCTCGGCTCTTTCCGGCGGCTCTCGTTCAATTTCGGCTCCACTCGTAGTCCCGAGCGGAGCTATCCGAGTAGGTTCGGATAGCTCCGCTCGGGACTACGAGTGGAGCCGAAAGTAAACGAGAGCCGCCGGAAAGAGCCGAGGACCGGCTCTGTGTACTTCGGCGCCGGCGGCGCCATTTTCAAAACGCTGGTTCCCGGCGGCTTCTCCTCCGATCAGCCTGTTCAGGCTATTAAAAAAAAATCGAGATAATCCAGACTGTAAATCGCGGGGTGGGGGGGGGGGTGGGGTGAATCGAAATCGCGATTCTATGTACGATTAATCGTGCAGCTCTACCACACATTACATAATATCTTTTAACAGCTCTACCAGCAACTCTGTAGTACAAGGACCTGCCTGCCAACGGACCCTCACATGACATATTCTAAAGGATATTACATAAAAATGGTACAGTGTATGTCTAATCTAAAAAGCGTAAAGAAAACAGAAAAATCTGGATATCTGCTCCAGTCTTTAGCCTACTGCCTATATGTACAAAAATATCCTGCTAATATAGGATTAGGGATGAGCCGAACACTCCCCGGTTCGGTTTACAGCAGAACATGCGAACAGGCAAAAAATTTGTTCGAACACACGAACACCGTTAAAGTCTATGGGACACGAACATGAATAATCAAAAGTGCTAATTTTAAAGGCTTATATGCAAGCTATTGTCATAAAAAGTGTTTGGGAACCTGGGTCCTGCCCAGGGGGACATGTATCAATGCAAAAAAGAAAGTTTTAAAAACGTCAGTTTTTTCGGGAGCAGTGATTTCAATAATGCTTAAAGTGAAACAATAAAAGTGAAATATTCCTTTAAATTTCGTACCTGGGGGGTGTCTATAGTATGCCTGTAAAGTGGCGCATGTTTCCCATGTTTACAACAGTTCCTGCACAAAATGACATTTCTAAAAGGAAAAAAAAGTCATTTAAAAGTACTCGCGGCTATAATGAATTGTCGGTCCTGGCAATACACATAAAAGTCATTGAAAAAAATGGCATGGGATTCCCCCACAGTCCATTACCAGGCCCTTTGGGTCTGGTATGAATATTAAGGGGAACCCCGAATCAAAATTTAAAAAAAAATTGTGTGGGGGTCCCCCCAAATTCCATACCAGGCCCTTCAGGTCTGGTATGGATTTTAAGAGGAACCCTGTGCCAAAATTTAAAAATAAAATGGTGTGGGGGTCCCCCCAAAAATCCATACCAGACCCTTATCCGAGCACGCAACCTGGCAGGCCGCAGGAAAAGGGGGACGAGAGAGCGCCCCCCCTAAACCGTACCAGGCCACATGCCCTCAACATGGGGAGGGTGCTTTGGGGTAGCCCCCCAAAGCACCCTGTCCCCATGTTGATGGGGACAAGGGCCTCATCCCCACAACTCTTGCCCGGTGGTTGCGGAGGTCTGCGGGCGGGGGGCTTATCGGAATATGGAAGCCCCCTTTAACAAGGGGACCCCCAGATCCCGGCCTCCCCCCGTGTGAAATGGTAACGGGGTACAAATGTACCCCTACCATTTCACAAAAAAAGTGTCAAAATGGTAAAAATTACAACACACGGCTTGGGACAAGTAAGTCCCTTTATTAAAAAAATAAAAATGTCCCACGAAGTTCATTCATCATCTTCTCTCGCTCCGACGGATCGAAGAAAAAAAAGACTCGACCGATCCGCCTTCATGGAGCCTCCCGCCGCATGACGCGTATTTGCAGGTGACAGTTCTTTTATAACTAAGGGCGAGGCCACACGGTGACGTCCCCTCCTGTGACGCACGGGGACATCCCTATGGCTTCCCCGTAGTGTCAGAGGGGGGCGGGCCAGCCGGTGACATAAGCGGTTGACCCTGCCCCCTCTGATGCTACGGGGAAGCCATAGGGATGTCCCCGTGCATCAGAGGGGGAGTCATCACGTGGAGAATATCTTTAGCCTTTACAGCCATTAACTCCCAAGACCTAAAGTTACCCTTAGACAAACAAGGTAAAGCTAAGCAGGGGAGCCAAAATTAAGCTTGTAATAGGTAAGGCTACAGAATAATTCTCACCTAAATTATAACTTACTGTCTAATACAGGGGCAGCTCATAAAATTAGATAATCAAAAAGTTAACACAATTCATAATAGCACATCATGCTATAACAGGCGGTTCCCCCTAGTTAAACATCCGACTTACGACTTCTATTTACAAATGGAGGGAGACAACAGGAAGCCAGAGGAAATCTCTCCCTAGGAAGGGAAACTCACTCCTGTAAGAGTTATTATGGGAAAAAGGTACTTCCATTGATGCTTTATCACCAAGGCCTGTTTCCACAAGAACCCAAATTTTTCAAAATCCAACTGTCGTTGGGACAGACAGTGAGGTGAAATCTTTTGAACAGGGGCACAGACAGCAAAACAAATGTTACAGGGGTGTTAACCCTTCCCTATGCTATCCAAAAAGCTTAAAAATTGTTTGTTTGTTTTTGGCTGGAGCTACACTTAAAAAATGTACCTGTTCTGACTTACAGATTCAAATTAAGAACAAACCTACAGACCCCATCTTGTTTGTAACCCGGGGACTGCCTGTATCCCACAGGGGACCTTTTGGGTTTTTTGTGGTTTACTCTTTAATGGTTGTTGATAATTACAGATACAGTGGGTAAAATAAGTATTAAACACGTCCCCATGAGACCAAAACAAATAAGTTCAGAAATGAACCTATGTTTAATGAAAAAGAATGATGCCGGGAAAAAGTATTGAACATGCTAACTGAATTGTATTGAATACTTCGTACAAAATCCTTTGTTGGTAATGATAGCTTCAGTATGCCTCCTGTATGGAGAAACCGGTCACACGCATTGCTCAGGTGCGATTTTGGCCCATTCTTCCAGTCTTTAAATCTTGAAGGTTTCGTGGGCCTCTACTGTGAACTTTGATCTTTAGTTCTTTTCACAAATTTTCTATTGGATTCAAGTGAGGTGATTGGCTGGGCCATTCTAGCAGCTTTATTATCTCTCTAAAACCAGTTGAGAGTTTCCTTGGCTTTGTGTTTGGGATCATGGTCTTGCTGAAATGTCCACCCTTGTTTTATCTTCATCATCCTGGTACATGGCAGCAGATATTTATCAAGAATGACTTGGTACATTTTTCCAATCATCCTCCCCTCAATGATATGAAGTTTGCAATTAGAGCATGCAGCACAACATCATGATGTTCCCACCCCCAAACTTCACCGTTCGTATGGGGTTTTTGGGGTGATGGCAGTGCCTTTTGACCCCCAAACATGGTTTGTATTATTGCATCCAAACAGTTAAATTTTAGTCTCATCTGACCAGACTATATTCTCCCAGTATTTCACAGGCTTATTAAAATGCTGTGCAGCAAACGAGCTTCAACATGCTTTTTCTTCAGCAATGGAGTCTTGCGTGGTGAGTGTGCATACAGGCATGGCGGTTGAGTGCATTACTTGTTTTCTTTTAAACAATTGTACCTGCTAATTCCAGGTCTTCCTGATGCTCTCCATAAGTGGTCCTTGGCTCTTGGACAACTCTTCTGATAATCCTTTTCACTCCTGTCAGAAATCTTGCGAGGAGCACCCGGTTGTGGCCGGTTTATGGGGAAATTATGTTCTTTCCACTTCTGGATTATGCTTTTATGTATAGTGCTCACTGAAACATTCAGAAGAAAGCTGCCTATGAATGGCTGGACACCACTCAGCCTTACACAGTTTTGTTCTGGCTGTGAGACAGGAAGTCTGTCTCACAGCCAGAACCCAGTACTGTGTACTTGTGTAGCTGAAGTCACATACAGACAGTACATATACAGTGCTTAGAGACACTGCATCACTTAGTGAAGAAAATAGTTTGGATCAGTGTGGTCCAAACTAACTATTTAAAGTTACAGAAAACAAGCTTTAGTTTTCAAATATCTACCTTTGAAATACGTTTTTTAACCACTTGCCACCCGCCGTCATATGACGGCCAGACATTGTGGCTCTTTAAAACAGGGAATTCGTGCAATCGTGTGCGCGCATCCCTGTCCATTCGGTGGCGGCGTGTCATGGAGACACCGCTCGCCACCGAGAGAGGTGAATAGCCATCGGGCATGTCCGTTTACCACGCGATAGGCCATGAGGAGGTCACGGCTGATCACAGATGGTACCGCCCCATTTTGCACGGCGCATGCACGTCGGTGGCCTCGTGTTTCCGGGAACACCGCTTGTCGCCGACACTGGTAAACAGCCATTGGCCGGCGGCTGTTTACCACGTGATCGGCTGTGATCCTTTCACAGCCAAGCACTAAATGTAATCAGAGAGTTAACGAGATGTTACCAGCTTCTCCTCCTCACACACCGATCGTGTGTGAGAAGGAGATTGCGATAACATCTCGTTATCGCTTACAGTGTACACCAATGACACTTATTGCACCCCCCCAGTAAAGAGGACCTGTCACCACCCATCAAAGTACCTGTCACAGTTCATCTGAGTACCTGTCACAGTACAGAGTACCCAAAGTACCTGTCACAGTCAATCTGAATACCCGAGTACCTGTCACAGTCCATATGAGTACCTGTCACAGTCCATATGAGTACCTCAGTACCTGTCACAGTCCATATGAGTACCCCAGTACCTGTCACAGTCCATATGAGTACCCCAGTACCTGTCACAGTCCATATGAGTACCCCAGTACCTGTCACAGTCCATATGAGTACCCCAGTACCTGTCACAGTCCATATGAGTACCCCAGTACCTGTCACAGTCCATATGAGTACCCCAGTACCTGTCACAGTCCATATGAGTACCCCAGTACCTGTCACAGTCCATATGAGTACCCCAGTACCTGTCACAGTCCATATGAGTACCCCAGTACCTGTCACAGTCCATATGAGTACCCCAGTACCTGTCACAGTCCATATGAGTACCCCAGTACCTGTCACAGTCCATATGAGTACCCCAGTACCTGTCACAGTCCATATGAGTACCCCAGTACCTGTCACAGTCCATATGAGTACCCCAGTACCTGTCACAGTCCATATGAGTACCCCAGTACCTGTCACAGTCCATATGAGTACCCGAGTACCTGTCACAGTCCATATGAGTACCCGAGTACCTGTCACAGTCCATATGAGTACCCGAGTACCTGTCACAGTCCATATGAGTACCCGAGTACCTGTCACAGTCCATGAGTACCCGAGTACCTGTCACAGTCCATATGAGTACCAGAGTACCTGTCACAGTCCATATGAGTACCAGAGTACCTGTCACAGTCCATATGAGTATTCCAGTACCTGTCACCGTCCATATGAGTACCCCAGTACCTGTCACAGTCCATATGAGTACCCCAGTACCTGTCACAGTCCATATGAGTACCCCAGTACCTGTCACAGTCCATATGAGTACCCCAGTACCTGTCACAGTCCATATGAGTACCCGAGTACCTGTCACAGTCCATATGAGTACCCGAGTACCTGTCACAGTCCATATGAGTACCCGAGTACCTGTCACAGTCCATGAGTACCCGAGTACCTGTCACAGTCCATATGAGTACCAGAGTACCTGTCACAGTCCATATGAGTACCAGAGTACCTGTCACAGTCCATATGAGTACTCCAGTACCTGTCACCGTCCATATGAGTACCCCAGTACCTGTCACAGTCCATATGAGTACCCCAGTACCTGTCACAGTCCATATGAGTACCCCAGTACCTGTCACAGTCCATATGAGTACCCGAGTACCTGTCACAGTCCATATGAGTACCCGAGTACCTGTCACAGTCCATGAGTACCCGAGTACCTGTCACAGTCCATGAGTACCCAAGTACCTGTCACAGTCCATATGAGTACCAGAGTACCTGTCACAGTCCATATGAGTACCCGAGTACCTGTCACAGTCCATATGAGTACCCGAGTACCTGTCACAGTCCATATGAGTACCAGAGTACCTGTCACAGTCCATATGAGTACCCGAGTACCTGTCACAGTTCATATGAGTACCTGTCACGGCCCTTCAGAGTACCCGAATACCAGTCACCAGCCCATCAGAGTACCCGAGTATCTATTTCTAGCCCATCAGAGTAACAGAGTACCTGTCACCAGCCCACCAGAGTACCCGACCACCTATCTGCAGCCCATCAGAGTACCCGGGTACCATTTTGCAGCCCATGCCAATACCTTAGAATGTCTACTTTCTAAAAAGGGGTAATTTGGAGGGTATTTGTACTTTCCTGAATTGTTAGGGTCTCAAGAAATGATACACCTGATGTACTGAAGGCCTGGTCAGATGTAATCAATTTTCAGTGATTGGCACCATAGTTTGTAGACTAGCTTTCACAAAGATCAAATAATATACGCTAATTTGGGCTATTTTTACCAAAGCTATGTAGCAGTATAAAATTTTGGCCAAAATTTAAGAAGAAAAAATACTAATTAGCAAAATTTTATGACAAAGAAAAAGGCAATTTTTTCACAGAATTTACGGCCTTTTTTTTATTTATAGCACAAAAAATAAAAAACACTAGTGATTAAATACCACCAAAAGAAAGCTCTATGTGAAAAAAAGGACGCAAATTTCATACGCGTGCAGTGTTGCATGTCAAAGTGCGAGAGCGCTGAAAGCTGAAAATTGGTCTGGGCAGGAAGGGGGTGTAAGTGCACTGTATTGAGGTGGTTAAAGAATAGAACAATTTCTACTGAAATACCAGTGTTTTCCAAAGTAAAACATGAAGATAATTCAATAGTAGTATTTAAAATCCTAGAAATTGGAAATAGAACACCCTTATTGGCAAATTACATAAAATTTCACAATTGATAAACATACAGCCACACAAAAAAAAAATAATAAATACTGGAACATCAATAACCGGTTTTTAAATACTTAACCTGCAAACAATGTAATATACATAGCCACCAATACCAAATATACCAATACAACAGCATGGCGATAAATCAAGTTAATGAAACCCTGTAGACACTTATCGCTTAATTGTCCACTAACCTTTTCTTTAAGTCTCTTCAGCCAAAATAGCATACCCTAAAGCAACCCCTCCAACTAAAAATCAACCAAGAATCTACAGTCAAAACCCACTTTTAGCAAACGTGCAAGAGAACACTTAACGTGAGCGTTGTTTTAAGTGTACATGTGTGAGACAGACACACTGCATTTACTCTAGTAGACAGTGTACCAATTTCCTAGAAACTAAAATATGGATCACTGAAAATGGTGATAAAATGACAAAAAGTAGAAATACGCGCAAATCAAGGAACCAAAAAAAAAAAAAAAATGCAGCAAATGGACACTAGAGTGTGTGTATGTGTGGGCGGGATTGCCTGATTTCTAGCTGTAATTTGTAGAACTTCTATCTGGTTCATAAATGGCAAAGAATATAAAGTGAAATGGACTTAGACAACTGATGATATGTAGATGATATTTTAAACAAGTGTACTGACCTGTATGGGTGGTATATCTGGTAAAGAGGGAAGATTCTCTGGATTTGTAACAGATGGAATTAATTCTATTGATGTAACAGATGGGCTGGTTGGGCCTCTATTTGCACTTGCCATGGATGCTGTAGTAGGGCTAGTTGGATTGATTGTATTATTATGGATCGAGACAACTGGAAATGGACCTGCATGCCCAGGGTTTGAATGTTGCTGGAGGAAAAGACCAAAAAAATAAAAACAGTTATGGGAAAGGCTAGTGCATGTATCGGTATTACTAAGTACACAAATCATAGCAATTAATGCATTATACTTTTATTACTTTAAAGCATCCAATGAGATCAGAATATAATTTCTCTCAGGTTAACTTTTCAGAGTCTTCCTTTTCTAAGCAAATGTATTGCTATAAATTGTCTTAGTTATAATTTGGATAATATTTGGAATAAATCAGTAGTCAAGTGTTAGCCGTTACAACAGTTAACTACGACAGTGCCTCAGCGAGTAGTAAAATGTAGGCAATGTTTGGGATAGATCAAAACATTTTTTGTGATATTGAAATGACTGCAAGGGAATGGTGGATAAACCTTTAAATATTGTGCTCATTCTGTGCCAAACAATTTCAGGTAAAACAGTTTGTCCTGTCTAGCCGCACTGTATGATTTTCACATTTTCAACCATTTTAACAAACACAGCAAGCGAACAATCTGTTGAGCTACAAAATAATCAAAAAATAATAATTTTGGGCTTACCTTATAACACAACACAGTAAAGGAACTGTGTATTCATACATCATGGGTTATAGGCACGTACCTTGAGGGGATAGGACACTGGAAAGCTTTGGAGGACATGACCTCCAAAGCGGGGGGGGGGGGGGGGTCATCCTGTACTCCAAAATATGGAATTTACAGGCAAGTCAAATTTCCTCTTATTTCAATCATACAGGACAGGTATAATATTCATAGAATGTTCTGAAGCAAAGTGAACATCAAATACAACAAGGCGAACAGAACTGTCACAGCCCCCCCCCCCCCCCCAAAAAAAAAAAGAAAAACACACCACGAGTCAAAGATGCAAGTTCAGAGTGCAGATGCAAGAGCCTTGAGGCCAAAAACTACATCCGGAAAAGAGTGGACATCCACCTGGTAAAACTGAAAAGGTATGAATAACCAGGTGGCAGCCTTAAACAGTGGGGCAAGAGGCCTGGCACCTAAAAGCCCAGGACACTTCTACAGATCTGGTGGAGTGGGCGCACAACAGCGCATGAGAAGGTTTTTGTTTAAGGGCATAAGCTCTTGTAACCAAGTTACTGATCCAGAGCGCAATATGGATTTTGAAGCAGGGTGCCTCTTGCTAGTTTCAAAAGAAAATAAACAGGGAAGCCGTTAAGCTAATAAAAAGCAGTAGCTTTTAGATATATACTAATGGCTGACTACACCAAGGCAATGTAGAAATAATTCCTTTGGATGCTTAGAAGCAGGGCACAAGGATGGCAGGACAATGTTCTCATTGAGATGGAACACTGAAACCACCTTTGGAAGAAAGTTGTGCGCATAAAACAACCTTGCTGTAAAGTATGAGGAAAAGTTCTTTACAGGAATGGGTGGCAAGCAGAAATAAATGTCTGACAGACGTGCATGCTACCAAAAATGCATTATAAAAATGCAGAGGCATTTACGACTGCACAAGCTAATACCTACCCCTTTTAGGGTGCTAAGAGCTAGATTTTGGTCAAGATCTGATTGTAGAAAGGCCAAAATGCAAAATACTTCACAAAGAGTAATGTCTGGGACTGAGTTGATTGTGCTCACCAGGTAAAGAAAGATTTCCAGGTAAAATAACAGATATTCCTGGAAGTGGCTTTTGTTTTCAGCAGGCTAGAAAATTACACACTCTGGAATTCCTCTATTCTTGATAACTTGGGTTTCAACAGCCATGCGGTTAAAGACAGGGACTGAAACATGGTGGAAGAGAAAGCCTTGAGATAGCAAATCTGGCCTGTTGGGAAGAGGACAGGGATCATCTGCTAGAAGTCTAAGTAAATCGGTATACCAGGTTCTTCTGGGCCAGTTTGGTGCAAGTAGAATCACTATTTACCCCTCTTGCTCGATTTTGTAGAGCAGAGGCGGCAGAATTAACAGTGGAGGGAAGGCATAGATTAGTCTGAACTGAGACCTGTAAAGGCCCCATCTAGAGGATCCCTGGTACTGGTGACAAATTGAGGTAGTTTTTTGTATTTTGGAGGCTGGGATGTCCACATTCGAAGTTGCTAATTTTTGGAATAGACTGCACATATCTGGATGAACAGACTATTCCTCTTGGACTAAGCAATTGCAGCTAAGGAAACCCACCTGCAAGTTGTCCACTCATAGGATGTGGACAGCGAGTTTCTGTCTAAGCAAGAATCTGATTGCTTTGTTCAAGGCAGCCAGGCTCCTTGTGCCCCTTGATATAAGTTGCTGTTGTGCCATTTTGTCTGACAGTATCAAAATTGAGTGTCCCTTTAGAAGGGGAGTCAGATGCTAGAGGGACAACCTGACTGCTCTGAGCTCCAAGACATTGATGGAAAGATAGGCTTCCTCTTGGCCATGTTTTTTGACCGCCAAGGATTGGAGGACTCCTTCCCAGCTTGACAGACTTGTGACTGTAGTTAAGAACTGAAAGATTTTTCCCACTGTTCGAGCTTTAGTAGTGATCCACCAGGATAAGGAAGTTCTTGCTTGGCTGGATAGGCGTATGGGTAATCCAGGGAAATATTGCTCTTTCCATGCTGACAAAACATTTAGTTGGAGTGCTCTTGAGTGGAATTTGATGAAGGTACTGCCATGAAGGTGACCATTAGAACCAGAACACTCGTAGAAAATTTAATTGAGGGATTTCTCTTGCATCTCCGCTGGTCAGCATGCACTCTTAAGAGAAAACTCTCTTCTGAAGATAGACTTGCTTGGGATGTATTAAAGATCAGAGTATTTTAGGTGCAGAGAAGGCTGCAGAGCAGATTTCTTGAAAACTGATCACCTAGCCAAAGGCCTGGAGCATATGAATTGCCTTTTGGACATATGCAGAGAGTTGCAAGGGAGACACCTTTAGGCAATGGTAGTCAAGATAGCTTGTCCCTTGAATGCCCTGAGCAAGCACAGGTGCAAAGATTTTTGTGCACATTCTGGGGTCAGAAGATAGGTCAAAGGGAAATGCAACAAACTTAAGGTGGTTTTCTTGGCAATGAAAAATGCAAAAAGCGCTGATGAGGTGGGTAAATGGGAACATGTGGATGCATCTTGGATGTCCACAGATGCCATGAATTCCCCTTGTCCCAGAGAGGCAATTGCCAACCTTGCGGATTACATGTCAAATTTAGAAATTTGTTGAGGGATTTTAATCCAAGACAGAATACCTCGTTGGGTTTTGGTACCACAAACAGGTTTGAATGAAATCCACTGAACCAGTGGCGGTATTGATACAACAACTCCCTGGGACAAGTGGCGGTTTAGGGCATTCTGCAAATCTGACAGTCTCTGGGCAGTTTTTAGTAAGTATGAAAGAAGAAAGCAGTGAGATGGTAGAGCATTGAACTCTGACATTATGCTCTTTTGAAACCACCGATTGAACCCATAGGTCTGGGACATCTGTGTTCCAGAAGGAAGCAAACAGACATCCCCCACTTTTGGAAGCGAGGGCACCGCTTCAATGTGAGCAGGTCTTTGAAGAAGGCTTGATGGTCTTTCTGGGACAATTCTGTGCCAAAAAGGAAGGAACTTAGGTTTTGAAGTTGAAGCCTGGTTAGTGTGAAGGTGTTCTGTGTTTAGATGAGCTAGGGGCTCTTGAGAA
The DNA here is from genome assembly GCA_037952835.1 of Lithobates septentrionalis. Classification (NCBI taxonomy): domain Eukaryota; kingdom Metazoa; phylum Chordata; class Amphibia; order Anura; family Ranidae; genus Lithobates; species Lithobates septentrionalis. Next base: position 1,354,817 of record JBBDGP010002848.1, read on the forward strand.
GGGTGGATTTTGGACTGTCTCATGAGGAAATAAAACCTTCCCACCAGTGACCTTTTTGAAGAATTGGTCAAGTGCCTCATCAATGGACATCTTTGGAAGGGTATACGTTTTTAGGCACCTTTTACCGGCAGTTTATGCTTTTCAAGTCATTAGACAAAAGATTCTGCACAAATGAATTGAAATTTTAGGCATTCAGGACATTTGTCTAAAAACATGTTGCATCTACACAAAAAAATAAAACAGAAGGCGACTGTTGTAATTGCTCTGTAACAGCATACTCCTGGAAAACATTGTCATGTTGGTTTTTTATTGTTCTAGCCTAGTTGGCTGCAGTTTGACATACAGAAATCAGCGAGAGCAGGTTGCAGAGCTGGGCCTGCCGGGTTAAGGAGAACTTTTTTTAGAGCTTCTCAAATTTTCTATCAGCAGAATCTTTGAAAGAAAGAACATCTTTACTAGGTACCTGAAGATGCTTGTTTAAGGCAGATACAGCAGATCAACTACAAGAAAAGTCAATTTCTATGCAAACTCTTTTACCACTGGATAGAGTTCAGCAAAGATTTCTGAGGTAGTAAAAATCCTTTCAGACTGCACATTCTGTTCATGGATGTTTTGCAAGTTTTGTAGGCCTTTGTGCCCAAAGGGGAAGGCAGAGATGGAGAAGAGTCAATTAACACAATGCCAAAGATTTTGCAGACAGAGGCAATGAGCTTTTTAATGTTAGCTGTTGTGTGAAGCTCCTGTTCAATATAGTGCTTCTGAAGCTTCTTTCAATAATGCCTCAACATTCTCTTCATTCCCTTCTGATTCTGCATCCTCTAGGACCAGCATATCAGGGTCTGGTTCCAATTGGAGTAGAAGAGGGCGTTTCTGAGCCTTAAACAAAGATGCCAATTTTAGGGCCAGAATTTACCCAAGAAACTGTGACAGATGCAGAAAATTCTGCTTTTGACAAGTGGGATGCTTGCTATATGCCTGAAATAGCTAAAATCAGATGCGGAGGCTTGTCTTAGAAATGGTTCTGGCTCCAGTAAGGGACGCATAGTCACTATGAAGTTGAGCGGCCTTCAGCACAGTGAATATTCACCTGTGATTTTAAATAGTCTCCCTTTATTTAGCCTGGTCTCTGCCATACCTACAAATGAGGGTAATTCCCTGTGGGGTACTCATGGAGTAGTGTGTGGGAGATGGGTAAAGCGTGTCTGGTATGCAATAACCCAGTTCACCGTTCTGCAACAAATCCTCGTTGCAAAACAGTGGAAAGTGCTTGAATACTTTAGAAGGGTTTTAGGCGCAATTGTTAAAAGTGTGTCACCAGTGGTGTGATGCAACAAACACCTGGGCTTCCATCGGAGACGGAGCAATGAGCGGTTGAATTTTACCGCCAACTATGAAGAGTTTGCACTGTAATGTGAACATATTCCAAACCTAGCCTCATTTATAGTGTAAATGTCAGACATACCTGTCTTACCTGTCAAGGATGCAGGACTGCATATAAAATCTAGGCTTTGCCTGTTACAATGGGCATTCCCCCAGAAGGGGTCTTCAGGGACTGGGTTCCAAAGTGATGGACCATGGCCCTGGCCCTTTAAAATACCCTGAGGCTAACTCTACATTACAAGTGGTCCCCATTTTGTGGATTCTGTGTATGGCTCCCAAGGTTTTACAGAGGTTGCATCGATCCGGATACACTACTTCTGTATAGGTATTAGAAGACGCAGAGTTGGTTGAAGAGTTTTAAGAAAAGAAAGAAAAAATAAACTAGTGAAGCTGATTTCTTCACGGAGAAAGAGGTCCACGACCTTCAGACAAGAGCACAAAAAAAAAAAAAAAAGAAGCCTTGTGTGTAGCAGCCTCCGCAGCGATGTCCATGAGTCCCTTGGCCGTCCGGGACTCTCCCTCCCGAGTGGCTGAGACACAGTAGAGGCACCATTGCTACCATTGCTAATTTTGGCAGCAAATTTCAATTTACTTTTAGCCTTAAGACTAAAATGGCATTTTACTTTTAGTCCCATTTTAGTCTTCTGCAATTGATTTAGTCGTATTTAGTCGAATAAATCCCCAGTACATTTTAGTCGTCTAAAATCGAATGGGTGTAATTAAATTGTAATGCATTAAGTTAACATTTCTCTACAATTTCCAACCTCATTATATACTGCTGGAGTGAAAAATCTCATGTTATTATGTAATGTATTGAAGTATGAACATACACTACAGACCAGAGTTAATTTTGAAGTCAAATTTCAAATTTAGTTTTAGTCTTGACTAAAATGCCATTTAAGTTTTAGTCCCATTTTCGTTTTTTAGGCGACTTAAATAGTATTCATTTAGTCGACTAAAATGTTTTAGTCATTTTAGTCGACTAAATTAACACTGATTGCTACACATAGCATTTTATGTATACATCTATTCCAAACAAACGTGAAAAGGTAAGATTTTATTTTATTAATGTTTTAGGTATGCTGAGTAACTTGGAGCAAAAAACATAGTGGGGGGTACCCAAATTTTACTGCAAAAGTGGAAATACACTTTAAATGCGTTTTCGGTGTATGGAGTAGTAAGATTGTGCTGAACAAAATTATGTTAGTATGTGCACGAAAGGTACTGGCATTCATCATATAAGAAACCTGTGGATTCCTGCACCCATGTGATATAAAACAGACCATTGTTTTGCATGCAGTAATCTCAGTGTTAAAGACCAAGGGTGAGCAAAGTTTTCACTAAAAACCTTTCTTTTTAAAAACTAGCTCCTTTAAAGGGTTACTAATAAATGACCAAACTGCCCACATTTATCCAAGTAGACTAGTGATCTCTCACCAAGAGTCCAACACATGTAAACAAATTGTATAATAAAAATGATGGGTCTATAATTCCTTTGTTTACCTGTCTTTGGAGATGAGGTTGCATCATTGAGTACTGAGGTCCATTGTGGCGAGGTACACCTGGCATTCGGTTAGCATTTTGAGCAGCATTTTGTGCCATTCTCATCTGATGAGCTTGGAAAGGTACGCAATTCATGTTATTCCTCTGCATTGCCTGCATGCTGATCAACCTTGGGGGCTGCAAAATGTTCAGGTAGAGTAATTTATAAATACAAATACTTCGATAAATAATTCGATAATCCTTTATAAAGTCCACACTATATAACAGCCAAGTTAGATAACCCTGACATTAATCATAATTACATGAGACTATCACTACAGATCCTCTCCCAAGAAAGCAGAGCAAATAAAGGGTTTCTTTATATTTGCCATGGCTTAAAATTAAGCTTGTGACTTTGTTGCTTGAAGTAAATGTGCTTACATCCAAATGTTTTTTTCTCCCTAAAATAAAAAATATATTATACCTACTTGTTCTGTGCAAAGGTTTTGGTCACCTTTTCTGGAGTCCCTTGCCGACACTCTCCGCCGCTCTTCTTCTCCGAGTGTTCCCATGGCCAACTGCTTGTTATGAGGGCACTCGTGCAGGCATGCTTCTGAGCCAGGTGGTGCGAGTCCATAGACACACACAGGGCAGCCCCGCACTCCACTCCCTACTCATAGGATTTGATTGCCACAGCAGGAGCCAATAGTTCCTGCTGTCGTAAAAACCTCTTGTGAATACAGGAAGACGGAAAAAGATGCTGTAAACAGGACAGCGCTGGATCGAGAGAAGGCTCAGGTAAGACAATTTGCATGCAGGCGGAGGAAGCCAAGCAGTTCCTCATCCTGTACAGATCTCTCACCAACAGAGTCCCTGAATCATGTATAAAAAGCGTCAGATGAACATTCCAGCAACTACCGAAAACTGAAATAGCAGTTATAGGACTGGCTATTTAATCTAGTCCAGTTATACTTTTCTGAAGTTGTACCGCAATTTGTTTTTGCATTAGATCTCGGTACACCCATATATATCGACATTCAGACTTGGAGAGGAAATGGTAGCATTGTAAGCTTTGGATTTTGGTATTCCAGTGTGATGTGACCCTACTTTATGAAGCTTGCTTTATGGAGACGAATATCAACTAGCTGTTAGTCCTTTAGCATGCAAGGTATTTCTGCTCTGACTCTGGTGACTTTCATGATTCTACAATTAACTTTGTATTTGAGGAGCACAAATGACTAGCGCATTTCTTATGCATAATGGAACCATTTATTTCCTTGTAACAAGCAACCTACAAAGGGCTGATGCTAAGATGTGAAATCTATGGACAACCAAACAGCAGCAAAAGGCAATAAACTCAGGAAACTATGACATAAGTAGCAGGGACTATTTGGCTTCTTGAAATACATTCAAATGCTTTTTTAAAAAAATTAAGCCGTGAGATGCAATATTTGACTTTAATGAGGTAAATAAACCCACAAACTATGCTTTACATTAAACACTTTTCTTTAGAATGACCTTTGGCTTTAATAGGTAGCAGATGAAAGCTGTTGGCAATTTCAGCACAGATCAGTAATTAAGTAACTAAAAAAAAAAAAGTCAGTTATGAAGTACAGTAACTTAGAAGATTCAATAGCCGCATGAAAGCAAGCATACTTAACCACTAGACATCCGTGCTATGGCCGAATGACGGCCACAGCGCGGACCTGCATTCCCGGGAGGGAATGCACGCTCCCTACACGCGCCGGGCACGGTGTGATCACCGAGTCACTGAGACTTGGCTGATCACCAATCCGTGTAAGGGGCCGGTCCCGGCCCCTTACCATGTGATCAGCTGTCAGCCAATGACAGCTGATCACATAATGCAAACAAAACATCGGTAATCTTTTTTTTTTACTCACGCTGACAGCGCAAGTAGAAAAAAAAGCCGATCACCGGCTCAGATGTAAGGGACATCGGTCCCGAAGTGGAAGAGGCACATCTGCCTCATCAGTGCCCAATAAAAGTGCCACCTAACACTGCCCACAAGTGCCACCTAACACTGCCCACAAGTGCCACCTAACAGTGCCCACAAGTGCCACCTAACAGTGCCCACAAGTGCCACCCAACAGTGCCCACAAGTGCCACCCAACAGTGCCCACAAGTGCCACCCAACAGTGCCCACAAGTGCCACCCAACAGTGCCCACAAGTGCCACCCAACAGTGCCCACAAGTGCCACCCAACAGTGCCCACAAGTGCCACCCAACAGTGCCCACAAGTGCCACCCAACAGTGCCCACAAGTGCCACCCAACAGTGCCCACAAGTGCCACCCAACAGTGCCCACAAGTGCCACCCAACAGTGCCCACAAGTGCCACCCAACAGTGCCCACAAGTGCCACCCAACAGTGCCCACAAGTGCCACCCAACAGTGCCCACAAGTGCCACCTAACAGTGCCCACAAGTGCCACCTAACAGTGCCCACAAGTGCCACCTAACAGTGCCCACAAGTACCACCTAACAGTGCCCACAAGTACCACCTAACAGTGCCCACAAGTACCACCTAACAGTGCCCACAAGTACCACTCAGTGCCACCTGCCAGTGCTGCCCATCACTGCCACCCATCAGTGCCCATCACTGCCACCCATCAGTGCCCATCACTGCCACCCATCAGTGCCCATCACTGCCGCCTCATCAGCGTACATCAATGGAGAAAAATTACCCGTTTTAAATTTTTTATAACATAAAAAACATTTTTTTTTAAAAAAATTCAGATTTTTACATTTTTTTAAAAAAAAGTAAAAACAGCAGAGGTGATCAAATACCACCAAAAGAAAGCTCTATTTGTGCTGAAAAAATGATAAAAATTTCATTTGGGTACAGTGTTGTATGACCGCGCAATTGTCATTCAAAGTGCGTCAGCGCTGAAAGCTGAAAATTGGTCTGGATAGGAGGGGGTTTAAGTGCCCTGTAAGCAAGTGGTTAAGCATGGAAATGTGTTATAACGTTGATGTCTACTTTGAAACTTTACTCCATTAGCTGTAGTAATATACATTTCCATTCAAGATAAACACAAAAGGCCACAAAATGACTACTAAAATAACAGCTTTCTGTTTTCAAACATGCGGGTCATAACCATGCCATTCTACTTGCCTGCTGATGCATAACTTGAGGGCCAGATGGCCTTTGATGTGGTGCAGGTGGCTGGACCATTCTCATTTGCTGAAGCTGCTGGTGTTTTTGAGCATACACCTGCTGCTGCATATGCTGGAGACGGAGTTGTGCTAGGTTAATTTGTGCAGGGGCTTTATTTACATGGTTTGTTCCTTGGGGATTTTGGCCAACCACTACATTAGGTGAATATCCCGTAGTTGGCTTATTTTCAACAATAAGATTACCTGTTGAAAGAAAAAAAAAATAGCAACGTGAGACAGAAGCTTGTAAATAAAGTTTTCAAAACGTAAAATGAAACTCCAGCCGTCTGTGTCACTTCTGTACTCTACCCAAACAAAACAAAAAGTTTTACTGGAGTTATACTTTGAGTAAAACCTGGCATGCTAGTTGTACCCAAGTTAATCAATTTATCAACTTGGTACAGTTAAAATCTTGGCTGGTTCCTGCTGAACCACCAGAGATTCGAACCGTGTATGGCCTACCCAAGTTATTAAAAATGACCCCACTCAAGCATCACTGAAAGGCTGTAAGCGTATCAGCAGCCACTCCAGGCCTCAGTTATCTGCAAACAAATATGAAAATATTATTTTCAATTAGAAAAGTTAGTGCCGGGCTCCACCTCCTGATTAGTCAGTGGGGCAAGTCGAGGGGAGACAGTTGGGGCATGGATGTTCTAGATCAGCCCTTTTCAAGCAGGGTGCCTTGAGGCTTTTTCAAGAGTGCCTTAGCAAAATGCCTAAAATTGTATCAAAAATGGTATCAAAAATGGTAAAAAGGCCAGCAGGTGGATAAAGCCTGCTCTTTAGTTACACAAAGCCCAGGTTTTCATTATGCACCATTACGACTTTCTAGACACTGGCATCCTAACAACCAGTGATGTAATCAGTTGATGATTGTCAGTCGCCTCCACAGCATTCTTGTTTGACCCTCCTCTGCCTCTCTCCCTCTGCACTGGGGTCACATTAGCGGACTGATGGAGAGAAATTGAGGGAGAAGAAAAACACTGGAATACTAGTCAGTACCAGTGTGCAAAAGTGTATTTACTTTGGAAGAAAGAAAAAAAATAAAAAATAAATCGCCTCCAACATTGGGTGTCCTACATGTGTGGAAGTTTCTGCATTATGTAAAACTATTTATTAGAATAGTTTACATTTTAGAATGGGGTGCCTCTAAACTGTCCATAATTTTAAACGGTGCCTTGATTGAATAAGGCCCCATCCCCATCTTTACAGCCACTTTTGAGCTTTTTTTTTTTTTTTGCAGCTTAAAAACGCCTCTCTCTGTTAGCCTATGGCCTCATGCCCACCATGGCATTTTTGAGCTGTAAGTGGCATAGGCGCTTTTAAGCTCCAAAAAAAAAAAAACAGGACCAGTGCGTTCTGAGACTAGAGCTGTATACACAGCGTTATGCACCGTCCCGCGTTTCTCTGTCTCTATTCAGAAGTCCCACCAGAAGTTGGATCAAGATGATCTGACTTGCGGTGCGACTTGTGTGCTGAGAATCCTACTCATTCACCCAAATAAAAAAAGTGTCAAGAATAAACACACTACACAGGTTTTTAAAGTATTTTATTAAAGCAGCTCCAGCTCTTCTCCCCTCTCTTCGCTATCTCCTGCGGGTCTATTCCCCTCTCTCCGATATCTTCTGCTGGGTCTTCTTCCCTCTCCCCGCTATCTTCTGCTCTTTTGCTGGGTCTTCCACCCTCTGTTCTTCTTCCAATGTTGACTCGACGCGATCTCCCAGTGCAATGCTGGGTCTGCCGTATGCAATGACTTCTATTGGCATGGGGGCGGGGCCACCCGATGACGCAAGTTAGAGGACACGCCCCTTGTGATGTCGTCGCCTGGGGCATTATGGGGTGATGAAATCACAAGGGACGTGCCCTCTAACTTATGTCATCGGGTGGCCCCATGCCAATATAAGTCATTGTACACGGCGGACCCAGCATTACACCGGGAGATCACGTTGAGCCAACATCGGAAGAAGAGGGGAAAGGACCCAGCAAAAGAGCAGAAGATAGCGGAGAGGGGGGAGAAGAGCCGGAGCTGCTTTAATAAAATACTTTAACCACTTGCCGCCCGCGATATAGCAGAATGACGGCGGCAAAGTGGTTTCAACACCCTGACGGGGCATCATATGACGTCCGCAGGATATTGAGCCGCGGCGCGCATCGCAGCGATCGTTGTTGCGGGGTGTCAGTCTCTGGACGGAGACTCTTTACCACGTGATCAGCCGTGTTCAATCACGGCTGATCACGATGTAAATAGGAAGAGCCGGTGATTGGCTTTTCCTCACTCGCATCTGACAGACTCGAGTAGAGAAGAGCCGATCGGCTGCTTTCCTGATGGGGGGGGTCTGCGCTGATTGTTTATCAGCACAGCCCCCCCCTCGGATCCCACCCAGGACCACCAGGGAAGGCGTCCAGGACCACCAGGAAAGCCATCCATACTGGACCACCAGGTATGCCCCCTAGACCCCCAGGGAAATACTAATCTGTGCCCAGGCAGCTGCCAATCAGTGCCCACTCACAATGCCTACCACTGCCAGTGCCACCCATAAGAACCCATCTTTGAAGCTTTTCAGTGCCCAGTGCCCCTCGAAACACGTCAGCCTTTCTTAAATACCTGCCTCAATATGGGCACACCCCAATTTTAACTTCCTAGTACTTATTTTGTTACCTGTTTTTCCTTTTTTTTTAATATTATGTAGTATTTGTATGATTTTATATCTATATGACTATATGTCTGTATTCTTTTACATAAATAAACCATACATTTCTTGATGTAAGCGTCTGATCACGCGCCTTCCACCCACTTCCTACTAAACTACCCAGTGCCCCATCGTCAGTGCCCCATCGTCAGTGCCCGCTCATTGGTGCCACCTCAAAGGTGCCGCCTTATCAGTACCCATCAGTGAAAGAGAAAACTTACTTATTTACAACATTTTTTTAACAGAAACCAAAGCAAAACTTATTTTTTTTAAAAATTTCGGTCTTTTTTTGTTTAGCAAAAAAAATAAAAACCGCAGAGGTGATCAAATACCACCAAAAGAAATCCCTATTTGTGGGAACAAAAAGATAAAAATTTAGTTTGGGTACAGTGTTGGATGACCACGCAATTGCCATTCAAACTGTGACAGCACTGAAAGCTGAAAATTGGTCTGGGCAAGTAGGTGTATAAGTGCCCTGTATTGAAGTGGTTAAAAACCTGTGTAGTGTGTATATTTTTGACACTTATTTAGGTGAATGGGTACGATGTACCCCATACTCATTCACCTAGGGTGGGGGCTGTGATCTGGGGGGCCCTTGTTAAAGGGGGCTTCCAGATCATGATAAGCTCCCTGCCCGCAGACCCCAACAACCACCGGGCAAGGGTTGTCGGGAAGAGGGCCTTGTCCTCATCAATATGGGGACAATGTGCTTTGGGGTGGGGGGGTGCAGAGGCCCACCCGTGCCCCAAAGCACTAACCACCACCCAAGTTGAGGGCATGTGGCCTGGCATGGTCCAGGTGGGGAAGGGGCGCTCGCTCATCCCCTCCCTTTCATGACCTGCCGGGCCGCGTGCTTGGATAAGGGTCTGGTATGGATCTTGGGGGGGGGGGGGGGGACTTCATGCAAAATGTTGTTGGGGTTCCCCTTCAAGATTCTCAGCACACAAGTCAGATCATCTTGATCAGACTTCTATTCAAATCAATGGGCTCCCATAGGGAACCATTGATTTTGAATAGAGACAGAAATGCGGCTGAAAGCTAGCGTGGCTAAACTGGTATTGACGCCAATGCAAAAAACGCCTTAACGCGTTTTTTTTCCTGGTGTCGGTAATAGCTTTGCAGTTCGTTTTTTAAAACGTCCGTGGGCATGTAGCCTAGAGGTCGAGAAACACTGGTCTAGATAAAGTTACATATTCACAGTATAGAAGGGCAAAAGGAATTCTCATTGCTCAGTGTTATCAATTTTAATGACAAACAAAATTACATTTTAAATTCAAGATTTCTCTTTGCATCCTGGATAAAGTAACGTATTTACAGTACAGAGAGAAAAGTGTTATCCCAATTACAGAATGATCTATTACACTTTAAACTGGAGCATTTTTTTTTTTTTTTTGCATTGGTTAGCATAATTCACCACCAGCACATAATGGGATTTATTTCTGCAGCATTTTGTATGTAA